>JAKJMR010018015.1:861971-890713 GCA_024449315.1 Daboia siamensis | reverse complement strand
AGTTCCTTTCTGTTTTGGATAGGGTCCTGGAATAATAGGCCACCGGACTGCGTCCCATCACTGTGTAAGTGGCTTAAAACTGCTCCAATCCCATACGGGGATGCGTCGCAGGCTATGCAGAGAGGTTTGTTTTCTTAGTAGTGGGAAATGGTTGCGTTGCTTGATAGCATTTGTTTTAATGATTTAAAACTCTTTTCGTGGGCTGCCGTCCACTGCCAGGCTGCCCCCTTATCGAGTAGCCTTTGGAGGGGTTCTGCGATGGTTGTCTTTCCGGGCAGCAAAGCATGGTAGAAATTCAAGAGCCCCAGGAAAGCCTGGAGCTCCGTTTTGTTTTTTTGGAGTTGGGGCGGCCCTGATGGCAAGGATTTTTGAGTTAGTGGGGTGAATTCCTTGCAAGTCAATTTTGTAGCCTAGGAATTCTGCGGATGGGACTCCTATGGAGCATTTGTCCCGTTTAAGTTTTAACCCTGCTGTGCGGAATCTGGTTAGGACTTCTTGCAGCCTGGCTGTCAAGGTGCTTTCGGAATTCCCACGATGAGCACATTATCGAAGTAGGGGCAGACCCCAGGGATCCCTTTCAGGGTTTTCTCCATAACTTCCTGAAATTCCAAATTGAAGGCGGTTTACCTTAAAGGCACCGCGGTGTGTGACAATAGTTTGGGCGTCAGCTGTTTCTTGGGTGACAGGTAGTTGAAGGAACGCGTGCGCCAGATCAAGCTTGGCGAATATGGAGCCAGAGCCTATTTCGGATAGCACGTCCCTGACTGCGGGGACGGGATATGCGTGAGGGTTTAATGCGCAGTTCAGGGTGGTTTTATAATTGCGCAGATCCTCACATCCTCGTTTGGCTTGACTGGGGTTACGATGGGTGTTTCCCAGGTTCCCCTGTCTGTGGGTTCTAGGACCCCTAAGGTCACTAGGCGATTAATTCAGCTTCTATTTTTTGTTTTAGGGCAAAGGGGACCTTTCTTGCTTTAATGCGGATGGGACCGACTTCTGGTTTAAGCTTGAGGTCTATGGGGGGGCCAGTATATCTGCCAAGTGTCCCGTCGAAAACATCTGCGAACATGTGGCAAACATTTTCTAGAGTTTGTGACTGGATGCGGTTGGTTCCGATGCCCAGAGCCTCGAACCAATCAAGGCCGATGAGGCTGGCCCTGGGCCCTTTTGTAATCTGGACTGAAAGGTACCCTTGGAAATTTTTAAATTCCACCCTGAGTTTGGCCTGCCCCTTTAATTGTATGGCGGCCCCCTGGAAATCAGCGAGTAAAATTTTGGAAGGCTGAAGGGGAATGCGGCCGATTTCCCGGAGAGTGTCCCAAGATATTATGGAGACAGAAGATCCAGAGTCTACTTCCATCTCACAAGGGATCCCCTGGATTTTGACCCAGATTTTGATTTTGGGCTGTAAGTGGTGGATGGCCAAGGCTTCCTGTTGGGTGAGGATGGATAACACTGAGGGCTGGGAGGTTTTTTTGGCAGGGGGGAAAATTTTGGTCCTACCTGCCGGAATTTCCTCAAGTTCGTGGAGGGTCTCCCGGTTCTGGCTGCGGCACACTGAGCGGATATGCCCGGTCTTCCCACATCTGTGGCATTTGGCATTCCTGAAGCGGCAAGTAGCTCTGGTGTGGGCTCCGCCGCAGCTGGCACACACGGCCCTGGGCCCCGTGGTGATGGTTCTTTGTCCGGAACCCCCTGGCTTGGTTGGTCTGCGGTTTCTTTCTTGGTCGGCGACCATCCTGTTGAAACGGGGGATGATAGCGTCGACACCGGCCTCCTGGGAGTCGCTGCCTGGCTCCCAGGCCTGATGGACTGATCCGTTGGGGCTGTCTCTGAGAGCAGGAGAGACCTCACGGTGGCTGTCCTCATATGCCATGATTTCTAGCGTGAGTTCAGTAAGGTCCATCGTGGGCTTGGCCACCAATTTCCGCTGGAGCCGTTCAAGAGACCGGCGATGATTTGGTCTCTAATACAGTCCTCCAGGTCCGGAAATTGGCATCTGCGGGCGGCATGGCGCACCCCCGCGATGAATGCTGTGGATGCTTCGCCAGGTTGCTGGCGTCGGCGAGCGAAGTGGAGCCGCCAATATAATTCAGACCGTCGGGGCATAAAATGCTTGCTGAGGTCAGCTCAGCGTATGGGATTATAGCGACGGGGTCTGGGCTGCAGAGCCCTACAGCGATGTCGTAGACAGCAGGACCCCTGAGGCACAGTAGGGCCGCAGCTTTGTGGCGGTCCTCCGTTATCTTATTGACGACGAGGTAGCCCTCAACCTGCCCCCAGTGCGACTCCCATCCCTTGGGATGCTGGACATCGAACTCCCTGATGTGACCTAGGGTTGCCATGGTGTGGGTCCTTGGTATTGTCCAAACTGCAGAAGGGTTCCTTTGCCCTCAAAAGCGACTTTAGCAGTGACTTAGCAGCTGGAGGGATCGGAACTCCTTCTAGTTGTGACTTAGCTCAAGAGTCAGCTCTGTAGTACCAGGATCCCACCTTCGTCGCCAGGTGAATTATTCAGTGACAGACGAGAGGGAGGTGGCAGGCAGGGTTCAGGCATTTATTTTGACTTCAGCTCCGGACAGTTGACAGGCGCGCAAAACCTGGCTTTTGTAGAGAGAACTGTCAAACTCACGGCCAATCAGAGAACTGTGCTTTCCCGCCTCTAGGGCGGCAGCCAATAGTCTACCGGCAGGCTGACAGCTCCAGGGGGCGGTGTTTACTCGGTTGCTTGGGGAATTTGCCAGCTGGGCGGCCGGCTGGCTGGAGGACCTGTTTGGGAACTGGCATGCTGACAGCTCCCGCGGCTGTCAGCTGGATTGGACTTGGCGCATGCGTGAATGCTCCAGGCAGCTCTTTTGACAGATGTCACTGTCAAAGGCTGCCCGCTAGCTCGTGCGCATGCGTTACTTCTTCCGGCAGCCTTTTGACAGCTGTCAACTCTCAACGGCTGCCGGGTCGATCCGTGGTGATCGACGGCTCCCGTGGGTTTGGTATGTAACAGCTGCTGCCGAACAGCTGGTGCAGGAGGCGTTGGAGAGGACTGCGCATCATCGGGAACGTCCCGGTGGCTCCGCTGCAGGCCGGTTAAGTGTGGGGACGTTGGGGGAAGCAGCGGAGCATTTGGAGCTCCTTGCTGGGATGGCTGCAAGTCAGAAGAGCCCAGGAACAGGTGTCCCTGGATTTGCAGAGGGTAGTGTGAGCTGTGGCTTGCCTTGTGTAGCTGGGCACGGTGGGGCTGGGCGTTTAGAGATATGGGTGGGGGTTACCTGGTCTCCTTACCTGGTTGGGGATGGGCTACCGGACAGGGGAGAGATGGGCTGACGAATGCGCGCGAGGCTGGCATCTGGAGGCAGCAGCAAACAGAGCTGCAGGGGGGAGGAGGGATTATATGGATGCAGGGGCGGATGTTAGCCTGTGGCTTGAGGGTTGTTGTGATTCATGGTCAGCCTGTGGGTTCGGCATTTGGGTAGGACGACTCAGAGGAGGAGGAAGGGGGTGTTGGAGAGGTTGCTGAGGGGATTGGAGAGCTTGCTGATGAGAGCCCTCAGCCAGGCCCCTCCCACCTGGTCACAACGCAGACCCAGCTGTGTGAGCCTGACAGCGTGGATGAAGATGACCCACATTTGGCTCTGTTCAAGGACGCCCGACGCAGGAGGCAGTCAATCAGGAGTAAACAGAGGAAGGCAATGGGGCACCTCGGAAGGAGGCAGAGAGAAGCCACACCCTGAACTGTATAAAAGGGGAATGCGTGGGTGGGCTGGTTTGCTGAAGGCAACCGTTTGAATAGTTCCTGTTTCATGGTTCGTGTTTGCTCTCTTTGCTCTGTTTATGTTTTTATGTTAATAAATTTGGCAGGCTTAGTTCCAGCCTCTTGTCTTCTTGTAAAAGGGGTTGTCCCTGCCTTATCTGCCGGGCCGGTAGCAGGCTGGTACAGAACAAGGGTAGAGCCCTGTACCTGGCAGCTATGTAAATGTTGGGAGTGATGTGCTACCAACGCTGACTTTGTTTTCACTTTATGTGCATTAGAGCTGAATAAAGCAACCTCTGTTTTGTCACACGTTCCTGCTGGAGATTTGTGTTTGCTTCCATTCGAGGACGTGTATTGATACTCTTAATAAAAGTTCCTGTTTGGAAGAAATTCTTTCCAAGAGTTCTGCTTTCTTAAGATGTGGGTTTGAAGTGGGTCCTGACACATGCATTGCAAATTTTTGCTTTTTGTCAAATTTCTTCAAAATATGTGGATGTTCATGGGAAGGGACTCATTCTAAGTCAGAATAATTGTATACTTTTTAAACAAATTAACATTTAGTCCTAGAATATATATAAGCCATATATTTGATAGGGATATGTAGTGCTTTGGATTAAATTTTGAAAAGATGCTTCAAAACATGAGAAAGAAAGCAATGCAGAATTCCAGAAAAAGTACATTTATTTTATTTATTTATTTTATTTTAATTCCATTTATATCCCGCCCTTTTCCGAAGACTCAGGGGGGCTTACAAGCTTAGCAATAGCCTTCATTCTATGTATATGCCTGCTTATTAGGGCTTTCGCCCCCCCCCAAGCGGCATTATTACAAGGTCAGCTTATTGCCCCCAACAATCTGGGTCCTCATTTTACCTACCTGGGAAGGATGGAAGGCTGAGTCAACCTTGAGCCTGGTGGGACTCGAACCTGCACTAATTGCAGGCAGCTGGTGTTACTTAAGAAGGCATCTTTAAAGAGTTGCATAGAAATGTTATTTTCATATCCTTATGGAATATGTAAAATCTTTTTGAAATTGAATCTGAATCCTTCATAACTGTGTTCCATTTTGTACCTCACTTACCCACCCACCCATGATGTACTTTGCCTGAAGTAGTGCAACAGGCTGCCTGACGTATATAATCTGTGCTAGATTGGATGTCATAACGGAACCTTAAAATAGCTCAGCTGAAATAACATCTGCTACCTAGTTTCTCAAAGTATTTTTGAGAAAACAGTGGTTAGCTTCAACAGGATGTTAAATAATGTATTTGAACAGCACTAAACATTTGGTTTGTTTTCATAAAAATTACCAGAGTTCTACAACATTCTAATCATTTTAAAAAAGTAAATGATTTCATATGTTGGTGACTGTGTTAAAGGCTAAATTCAGTATTTTAATCAATTGAATTATTCAGTGAAATCGAAAAACTAGTTAAATACAAGTAGCCCTTGACACAGGACGTTTTGTTTAACAACTATTCAAATTTGAAATGACACTGAAAATTACTTGTGACCATTGCAACATCCCCACAGTCATGTGATCAAAATATGGGTCCTTGGTGACTAGCAGGTATTTGATGGTTGCATTGTCCCAGGGTCATGTGATCACCATTTGCAAACTTTCTAGGGAGCTTCTGACAGGCAAAGTCAATGGGAGAAGCTGGATTCACTTAATGGCTATGTTATTCACTTAACAGCTGCAACAAGGAAGGTTGTAAAATTGGGCACTACTAACTTGATGTGAGCGCCTGTTACTCGTTCCAGCTTCTGCCAACCTAGCAGTTCAAAAGCAAGTAAAAATGCAAGTAGAAAAATGGGGATCACTACGGTGGGAAGGTAACAGCGTTCTGTGCGCCTTTGGCGTCTAGTCATGCCGTCCACATGACCACGGAGACGTCCTCGGACAAGCGCTGGCTTTGAAACGGAGATGAGCACCGACCCCTAGAGTTGGAAACGACTAGCACGCATGTGCGGGGGAACCTTTACCTTTACCTAACTTGATGTCTGTATCACTTAGCAACGGAAGATCTGATCCCAGTGATGCTTGTAAATCAAGGACTACCTGCATTCTGTTTGCTAGAAAAAAATGATGAGAAGCTATGTTGGATGAGGCCAGTCCCCAATCACTCCTAAACCCCCCACAAGCAAAGGAAGTAACCCTCCGGCTGGCTTCCTCTTCCTTGTCCAGCCTGCCCTGAGTCAGTTCAGATGGCGGTTTCTTTCTCAGGGTGGGAAACAATCCAAGGGAGCCCCTTTGATAACCTCTCCCCTTCAGGGGGAGGAGGAAGGAAGCAACCCTTCAGCTGGCTCAAAGTAGTGCAAATATTAAAGGGGAAAATGTTCCCTTTTCTTGTACAGCAACCCTCCAGCTGTGTCTCAACCATCCCATTGGAGAAATTGAGAGAATCCTACTGTCGGAATATATTTCATTTCTAACTATCTCTTCTGTGCAAAACCCAAATCTCATCCTCCCCTGGATTCTGCCCTTCCCAAGGAGGACAGAGAATAAGCATGGGGTTTTATTGCTTTCACTTCCTTCCTTAAATGTAACCTTTTGTTTGTTCCGCCTGCCTGCTATTCATTACAATATTAATTAATTAATTAATTAATTAATTGGATTTGTATACCGCCCCTCTCCCGAAGGACTCGGGGCAGTGTACAGGGCAAGTAAAACACTATATACAACACATAATATATAAAAATTAAAACAAACAAGTAGCCCTGAACAATAAAACACATTCTAGAATTTAAAATTTAAAATTTTAAATCTAAAACCCCAGTCCCTCAGTCCAGGCCGGCAAGTTCGAATAGCCAAGTCTTCAGGTCACGGCGGAAAGAGCGAAGGTCGGGAGCCATCTGGAGCTAAACAGGGAACTGATTCCAGAGGGCAGGCGTGCCCACAGAGAATGCTCTCCCCCTGGGGGCCGCCAATCGACATTCCCTGACTGACGGCACCCTGAGGAGGCCCTCTCTGTAGGAGCACACAGGACGATGGGAAGTTAACGCCGGCAAAAGGTACTCCCGTAAATAACCCGGACCCATGCCATTTAGGGCTTTATAGGTCATCACCAGCACCTTGAATCTCACCCGGAGGGCAACTGGAAGCCAATGCAGCTCGCAGAGGAGAGGTGTTAAATGGGAGTATCGGGAGACCCTCATCACAACTCGCACAGCCGCATTCTGCACCAGCTGGAGCCTCCGAGTGGTATTCAAGGGCAGCCCCTTGTAGAGAGCGTTGTAGTAGTCTATCCGAGAGGTCATGAGCGCATGAGTGACTGTGCATAGGGCATCTCGGTCCAAGTAGGGCCGCAACTGGTGCACCAGGCGAACCTGGGCAAAAGCCCCCCTGGTCACAGCTCCTATATGATCTTCAAAACTGAGCTGTGAATCAGGAGGACACCCAAGTTGCGAGCCCTATCTATGGGGGGGATAACACCTCACCCCCTATAGATAAAGATGGAATAGAATGGACAACCCGAGATGCCGGTATGCACAGCCACTCGGTCTTGTTGGGATTTAGACAAAGCCTGTTCCTCCCCATCCAGACCCTCACCACCTCCAGGCAACAGGACATCACGGACAGGGCATCACTGGGTTGATCTGGGGTGGAAATAAAAAGCTGGGTATCATCAGCATACTGATGATACCCCACCCCAAAACCACAAATGATCTCACCCAGCGGATTCATATAGATGTTGAACAGGAGGGGCGAGAGAACCGACCCCTGAGGAACTCCACAAACGAGAGGCCTCGAGGCCGATCTCTGTCCCCCTGCCAACACCGACTGCGAACAACCCAGGAGGTAGGAGGAGAACCACTGTAAAACAGTGCCATCCACTCCCAACCTCCTGAGACGCCGCGGTAGAATACCATGGTCGATGGTATCAAAAGCCGCTGAGAGGACTAATACGACTAGGACAGAGATCATTCACCAGTGCGACCAATGCCGTCTCCGTGCTGTATATGTAACCAATTGCTTTTGATACTCTGAAGTTACGGGCAATATAACCAATTGCTTTTGATACTCTGAAGTTACAGGCGACTAGAAAAGGGGGTGGAGTTAAGAAATACAACCCTCCGGGATCTGGTTTGTTTCTCTGGAGGAAGTGTGAGGAGCTGTGGAAATGATTCTGCTGCAAACAGATTGCTATTTTTTGTTTCCCTTGATAGATTTACCATCTGGAGATTGGTTGATCTGGAACTGACTGAATGAACTGTGGGATGGGGTTTACTTTGGGACACTTTAAAAATATTGATCTGTGAGGGAATTCCTCAGATCCTGTCTATTATGCCTGCTATCTCCTATTTCTTTGTAAAAGATTCTGCTTTGAAAATCTTGTCTCCAAGAGTCCTACTTTCTTAAGACGTGGGCTGAAGTGGGTTTTGACCTAAATGCTTTACCTTCCTTGTATAGCAACTCTCCAGCTGTGTCTCAACCCTCCCATTGGAGAAATTGAGGGAATCCTACCTTCCTTTGCAAACAGTGGTGAATACAAGCCTGCTTTCTTGCCCTGTGCTGTTTGGAAAGGATTGGAGCAGAGCAGATGAGAAGAGCTGGTGGGTTGGAAGAACTTTACCCAGGACTAGATGTAGCCTGCAGGCTGTAGTTTGGAGACCCCTGCTTTATAGGATGACACAGAAATTAGGAGAGTTGTCAATAAGCTGGAGTTAAGTAGATGGGTCTTCCATAATTATTAAAGACATGAAATATACTAGTACAGTCATCAAGATTGATTTTCCCATAAAGGAACACTCAGTCTATTTTAGTGCATAACATTAAAAAACACTTAAGATTTGAACTTTTAATATGTCCACTTGTACTCAAAATCAAGCGAACATGAGAACTTGTTGCTGTTTTAAATTTTGTTTCATGTAAATATTTTTCCCCGCAGTTATTACTATGATAGATGAAATTTTGTGAAATACTCTACTATACAGATAGTCTTCGACTTACAACCACAATTGAGCCCAAAATTTCTATTGCCAGTAAAACATTTGCTAAGTGAGTTTTGCCCAATTTTATGATCTTTCTTGCCAAGTTAAATGAATCACTGCAATTGTTAATAATATGGTTGTTAAGTGAATCTGATTTCTCTATTAATTTTCCTTGTTAGAAGGTTGCAGAAACTGATCACATGACCCAAGGTACTGCAACTGTCATAAATATGAGTCAGTTGCCAAACATCTGAATTTTGATCGCATGACCATAGGGATATTGCAATGGTCGTAATGTGAATTAGTGTCATAAGTAATTCTTTTCACTGCAGTTGTAACTTTTCATGGTCACTAAATGAACTGTTATAAGTTGGGGACAACTTTATGACCATAATAAGTTTATCATTCTTGGAGAGAGAGGATGGTTCATTTGGTTTTGAGGGATCAGTGGTGCACCATCTCCTCAAGAAACCATCACTAGCTCCAGTAATTTTAGACAATTTCCAACCAGTCCTCAACTTTCTTCTGCCCCGAGTTATTTGTTGAGATGGGTGGCTGTTGAAATAAAATAGATGTGTTAGGTTAGGGCTTTTCAACCAGTGGTATGCATACCACTGGTGGTATGTTGGCACCTGGCAGGTGGTATGAGTACAGTGGGTTGAAAAGCACTATAAAAAGTTTAAAAAAGGATATAAAAGTGGATAAGGTGAAGCGGTGGCAGCGCTGCACAGGCCTGTGGAAGAGTCAGCTGGAGCTGTGGTGTTGCCGAGGTTCTGCTGAGAGCCCAGAATCGGTGCCCGTGGCTTTAAATGATTGGTGCATTTGGTGGCCTTGGGGGTGGCAGGCAGCTGCACGCAATCTTTGGGTGGAGATTCAGCTGGAGCTGCATGCGGTGTTGCCAGGACTCTCCTGGGAGCACAGGATTGGCGCACGCAGCTCCAGCTGATTGGCGCTTCCAGTGGACCCGGAAGAGAGAGGATATAAAAGGAGGTTTTGGTGGGAGAGGGAAAAAAAGAGGGAAAGAGAAGGGGACATACAAAGAGAGAGGGAGAAGAGCCTGTGGAAAGAGCCCACAAGGCAGTGAGGAAAAAGAGAGAGGGAGAAGAGGCTGTGGAAGGATAGGCCAGCAGGCAGTGAGGAAAAAGAGGAGAGGGAGAGAGGAAGAAGAGCCGACCAGCCAGCTGACCACCAAGGTAGTGGTGCACATTAATAAATATAGATAAATTCATCATATATTTGTCAGTGCAAAGGGAAAGTGATTCAGCAAAGGAACTGCCACCAAAGAAATTAAGATAAATACTATTTCCTCTTTTTATGGTTTGTGACATTTTATTATAGAATAAAATACAAAAATACAAAAGCAAATAGGACACAGTGGGGAGGAAACAGGGAAAGAAAAGTGAGGTGGAGAAAGGAAAAAGAAAAGGCATTGACTTCAGATTTTGTCTGTTGCAGTAGAATGAAGCAGTAACATTGAACCTCAACTTTTTACTTTTCCATAATAGTATAAACTAGCCATTTTTATAACAACAAATCAATCTAATCAATAAAACCCAAAATCCCCCCCCCCTTTTTTTTAGTCATCAGGTTTTTGACACCTTACTAAGCA
Source organism: Daboia siamensis (assembly GCA_024449315.1). Taxonomy (NCBI): domain Eukaryota; kingdom Metazoa; phylum Chordata; class Lepidosauria; order Squamata; family Viperidae; genus Daboia; species Daboia siamensis. The sequence goes on along the minus strand of JAKJMR010018015.1, from coordinate 880,422 downwards.
CTGGTGGTACTCGAATATTGTCAAGTCCTAAAAGTCATACAATCTGTGAAAAAGTTGAAAAGGTCTGTGTTAGGCAATATCTCCACAGAATCTTGAAGGAAGTAGATTATTTGGACTCCTTTCAATCTGATTTCAGATTGACATCATTGGTTGCACTAAGAAATCTATCTTAGTAGTTCTTGATTTCTCTTTTGAGAGAGTCAATCATATTGTTCTGACTGGCTGTAGGGATGGGGAGTCTGCATCTTCTTTCTCTGTGGTTGGTTCCAGTTGCTGTTGACAATGGAGAAAGGTCAAATGCATAGCTGCTCAATCTGGGGAGTCTCAGAGCTCAATACTCTTGTTTAAAATCTACATGAAAACACTGGATAAGATCATTTGTCAGTTTGAGGTTCACTGTCATCAGTGTAAGGAAGATGCCCAACTGAACATCTCAACTCGTGAGCTTACTCAAGTGATACTATAATGCCCTGTTCTGGAGACTGGATCTGGTCAAGAAGAACAGACTTAGTCTCAGTCCAGAATGGGACAGTTGGCTGTGGCTACTTCTCCCTGTTCCCCCTGCCCCGTTGATCCATCGTTGTCACACCTACCCCATTGCAATGACCCTCCTGCTCCTCCCCCACCGCACTGTTCTGGCCTCCACACCCCAGGGCCTGCCTTCCCCTCTGTCTCTCCCTCACAGTTCCTCCCCTTCTGCCTCGCCCTGGGTGATTAACTGCAGGACCAATCACCCTGGCCAATTTGCTGTGCAGGACAATTAGCTGTGTGGGAATGGGCCCAGGCAAGGAGGAGGTGGAGGGAGTGGTGACAGGTGGAGCATTATTTTTCAAACTTGGCAACTTTAAGATGGGTGAACTACAACTCTTAGAATTGGCTGAGGACTTCTGGCAGTCCACCCATCTTAAATTTGCCAAGTTTGAGAAGTAAAGTAAACAACCTGCTTGGATCAAGTGCGTAGCCCTCAATGACATTGCTGTTTCACCTGTATCCCATGCCCGCAAGCGCTCTGGATGTCCACAGGTGTTATAATTGAGAGGTTGTTCTTGCACAGCAGCTGCTGGGAAGTGGAGGTGTAGACCCTTGACTGCTCCTTGTTCCTCCACAAAGTACAACTCATAGAGTTGTTTTCCCTCCCTCCCTCCCTCCCTCCCTCTTCTTGTCCCCCTGTACCTCTGACACTACTTCAGCTACCCAGAAAATGGGAGCACTTTGCATATGCTCAGGGGCAGTCTTCCCACTTTGCCCTGGGAATTTCTTGGTGGTCCCCCACCCTTGCTTAGCTCTGCACCCCAAGTTCATTCAGAGTTGAAGCCCAAAGTGGCTTCTTGGATCACATTGCATTCTTATCTGTGTCAGTGCTGAAAGCATGGCCCGCCATGTGCCTCACAACCCGAACAACTGACATCAGGGTTGTTTCAACGTTCCATCCTCTCCTGATTTCATTCACAAAATGCAGTCTGTGGTGTGACTACCTCTTTTCCTGCCCAAAGGCCTGCTAGCATTGTGTAAGAGGGTCCAGCAGCTGGTTGGCTGGCTGAAGACTCAGTATAGGGCACAGGTTAAGTAGCTAGATTCTTCCTGCTTGCTGGGGTCTCTTGTCTATAGGATGCAAATGAAGCTCTCCCTGGCCTGTTTTGCAAGACTGTTATAGGATAAAAGTGGGATGTCTAGTTTCCTTGCTCTCCAGTGGTGAGGATTGTCTTTTGCATGGGCTGGGGAGGTTAGCTATATTTTATTTTATTTTTTTCTTATTTAGAAATCTTTAAGCAGTAAGATTGTAGGGCAGCATTTCTCAAACATGGCAACTTTAAGATAGGTGGACTACAATTCCCAGAATTCCTCAGCCAATTCTGGGAGATGTAGTCCACCCATTTTAAAGTTGCCAAGTTTGAAAAAAAACACTTCTCTAAAACAAATTCTTGAGCTTTTTGAGTCTTGCCAGTTGGTATTGCAAACTACAGCTGCACTGTAGCAGAGACTTCCTCGGATTTGCCCCATGTGGTGGCTGCCATACACATCATCCCCTGCAACAGTATGGTGGACTAGCAAATCCATCTGGAGAGTCAGCCTGAAGGAAGAGTGGCTTTAAACAGCCTGTTTGGATCAAGTATTGAGCCCCTAATGTCAGTGTACTTTCCCTTCCCTCCTGTGCCCACAGGTGTCCTGGGGCCAATCCAGAGTGGGTCTCACTGCTACCCTGCCTGCTGCCACCCACTTAGCATCCTCCTTGCCTGGACCCTACACAGCTACTTGGGTAGTGTGGTGAATCAGACAGAGCGATTGGTTCTGTGGGCGAATTGCACATGGTGAAGGGGAGGGAGAAGTGGAGTGGAAGAGCGAGGGGAGAGGGATGATCAGGGTTTTATGGCAAGGAAGGGGCAACTGTGGTGAGTTGGTAGAGGCAAGGGGGTGGGAGTCATGTGGTCAGGCCAATCTTAATTGCTCTTCTGTGTACTTTTTCCAAAGTCTCAACATCTTTTTTTGGAATGTGATGACCAAAAGTGGTACTAATACTTCACACAATTTTGATTCTATGCCTCTGTTTATATAAACAATGATTATAATAGCATCTTTGGCTCTGCCACACACTGCTGGCTCATGTTTAAGTGATTGTCCACCAGCACTCCATGGTCCCTCTCAGTTACTGTTTTTGAGCAAGGTTTTGCCTAATCTGTACCTTTAGTTTTTCCTGCTTAGGTGTAAAACCTTGCTTTTCTCCACATTTAATTTCATGTTATTGTTATAACCCATTGTTGAAGCTGTCAAGATCTTTTTGGATCCTTAGCGTGTCTTCTGGGGTGTTGGCTGTTCCTGACAGCTCAGTGTTTTTTGCAGATTTAACAAGCTTCCTTTCTATTCTCTCATCTAAATCATTTATGAAGATATTGAATAGTACTGGGCTTTAGACGGAACCTTGTGGTACTCCACTGCTTACTTCCTTCCATGTAGAAGTAGTACCATTAAAGACTACTCTTTGATACAATGTCAAACCTTCAAATACTCTGAAAACAGCCATGTTTCTTTGTTTTTCAGTTGCCACAGCAATGGAATGGGGGAGATACATTCTTATAGTTTAGTCAAAAGAACTTTCTTGTGGGAACCAAGGTCAAGCAGCCTTAATGTTTGGCGGGTTGGAGGGTTAGGAAGGGTTAGGAGGGTTAGGAAGCCCGCCAAAGGTGTTAATTAGGGATTGTGATTTATGACACACTAAGGGGTGGGGAGTTCAACTTTTACTATATAACCTTTCAGTCTTGGTTTCACCTTTGTTCGTGCTGATATTATGTAGCCATTAAAAGTGTTCTTTGAGAACAGCAATTGTCTCAGTGCTGTTTAAGGAAAAGAAAGATGGATTGATGAGACTGCATGGATGATAAAGGGTTAATTTGTGATAGTTTGGAGAACAGGTACCCCCTCCCCTTGATGAAGGACATGTTATCCCATTTGGCAAAAGGAAAAGTTTTTAGCAAATTAGACCTAAGAGAGAGAGGCGTGTTACCGAGTAAGAATCAAGGAAGGAGATGAATGGAAAACTGCTTTTAACAGCCTCTTGGGAAGTTTCCAATTCAATGTCATGCCTTTCGATCTGCAGGGGTCTCCTGCTGTATTCATGCAATTGATAAATCAAGTACTGCATAATCACCTATATAAGGGAGTTTCAGTTTACCTTGACAACATTCTCATCTATACTGAGACCATGGATGGGCATGTTAAATTAGTGCGTGAAGTGCTAAAAAAGCTATTAAATGGCAAACTTTACACCAAACTCTCAAAATGCAAGCTCTGTCAAACACGCCTTGATTACTTAGGATATAGGATTTCCAGTGAAGGTGTTGAAATGGACCCAGCAAAAGTGAGAGCAGTATTGGACTGGCAACCTCCATGAACTCGAAAGCAGCTCCAGAATTTTTTTGGGTTCGCTAATTTCTACCGGCAATTCATCCCCTCCATTGCTGAAATTGCCTTGCCACTGACCGAGCTGTTAAAAATGGGGGAAATGGGTAGGAAGCTGCAACCCTGCCAATCACTCTGATGGTCCACTGAATGCCAAACTGCTTTTGAGAATTTAAAAAGACTGCAGCTGAACCCATTCTTAACCATCCTGAAAAAAAAACAATTTACCATTCCAGCCGATGCCAGGGATGTAGCTGTGGGGGCTATTCTTTTGCAAAGTAGCAACAGTGGAAATTTACAGCCCTGCGCTTGCATCTCCAAAAAGGTAATGGACACTTAACGAAGATGGGCAGTCTGGGAGAAAGAGTCTTTCACTGTGAGATGGACTCTGCTTACTTGGTGTCATTTTCTTGAAGGGAGCGACTTGCCTTTTGAAGTATGGACTGATCACAATAATCTAGAGGCACTAAAAAACTCTCGGAAATTATCCCCTAAGCAAGTTCGATGGGTGCAGTATTTTAACCATTTCAACTTTACAATAAAATACATCCTGGGAGGGAAAAAAATTCCTAGCTGTTGCCTTATCCAGATTGTCCCAATACAAAAGCTGTCGAGAAGAGATTGTGAACTCTGTTATTCCGCCATCAGAGTTGGTTTCTCAAGTAAGAACAGGGGGCCCATTGCATGCAAAATCAACTGAACCTGATAACCCGATTACTAAGAGACTGAAGGAGGAGTTAAAAACCAATCCCTGTTTCTTAGCAAATAAAACCATACTGACTTGTCGGGATGGGTTAGCATGGACGGGATCAAAACTCCACCTACCAGAGATTCTCAGAATTCAGGCTCTCCAGCGCAGCCACGATAGCAAAGAGGCAGGTCACTTTGGCTATCTAAAAACTTTACATTTGATTCGACAGCAGTTGATGTCCAGGACTGAAGAAGGACATTAAGAATTATGTGAAAAGCTGAGCAAATTGTGCAACCATCTAAAATCATCCAGGGAAACCCTCTGGATTATTACAGCAACTCGCAGACCCTTTTCAGCCCTGGGAAGAGATAGCCATGGACTTTATTGTAGAGTTACCGGAAAGTAGGGGTAATATAGTAATATGGAGTATAATAGACCTTTTCTAAACAAGCTCATTTCATTGCCTGCACCAGTCTCCCTTCTGAAAAGAAGTTGGCAAGAATGTTTCTCAAGGACCCAGATTGTTGGGGGCAATAAGCTGACTTTGTAATAATGTCGCTTGTGTGTGTGTGTGAAAGCCCTAATAAGCAGGCATATACATAGAATGAGGGCTACTGCTAAAGCTTGTAAGCCGCCCTGACTCTTCGGAGAAGGGCGGGATATAAATGGAATTAAAATTTAAAAAAAGCTTATCTACCAACTCCATGGAGCTCTGAAGCTGATTACATCAGATAGGGGGGTGCAATTCACTGCCATGTTCTGGAGAAACTTTCTGAAACTTATTGGGTCCACATAGGGACTGTCATCGGCTTTTCATCTGTTTACTAATGGAGCTGCTGAAAAGGCTAACTCGGTGGAGGAGCAATATATTAGGTACTATGTGAACTACCAAGAGACCACATGGGCTGACCTCCCCTTATCTGAGGTGGCTTACAATAACACAGTACATAGTACCACTGGACTCCTTTTAAAATAGCTACTGGTAGAGAATTCATTCCCATGCCTGAGCTCCCGCAGAATCCTCCTGTTTCTCAAACTTTAGATGAATGGGTGACTTCTTGGAAAACCATGTGGGACAAGGCAAAAGCAGCTCTGACAAAAACATCAATAGTTTACAAAGAGCAGGCAGACAAGAGGAAACTCCCCACCCTGAGATCATTTCATGTGGGTGAAAAGGTTTCCCTCTCTACAAAATAAGATTCAAACTGCCTAGTAAAAAATTGGGACCAAAATTCTGTGGACCTTTCTCCATGGTGCGGATTATAAATCCAGTCACTGTGGAATTAAAGCTGCAGCCTATTGAAGCCTTACAGAGAGTCCACATTGAGACCTCCTCCCAAACAGGCACCTGATCCTCTTGTTGTGGAGGGAGAGACTCATTATGAAATAAAACAAATCCTTGACTCAAGGTTGTATAAGGGAAAGTTGCAGTATCTGGTGCAATGGAAATGTTACCCACTATCAGAGGCCACCTGGGTGAAAAATGCTGATGTAAAAGCTGATAGATTAATATATAAATTTTATGATAAGCATTTGAATAAGCCTAGGGGATGATTTTTGACTCTAAATTCTTTTCCATTCACAGGATTTCTCTCTTCTTTAGGGGATCCAACTGTAAAACCTTCAAACGCTCTGAAAACAGCCATTCTTTGTTTTTCAGTTACCACAGCAATGGGAGGGAGGACATGCTTTCTTATAGTTTAGTCAAAACAATAACTTTTTTGTGGGAACCAAGGTCAAGCAGCCTTAATGTTTGGTAGGCTGGAGCTACTGTTAGGAAGCCCGCCAAAGGTGTTAATTGGGGATTGTGATTTATGACACACTAAGGGGTGGGGAGTTCAACTTGTAATTTGTAATCTTTTGGAGGGTTAACATTCAGTCTTGGGTTCACCTTTGTTCATGCTGGTATTATGTAGCCATTAAAAGTGTTCTTTGAGGAAAGCAATTACCTCTTATTTCTATTGGTCTCATCTATCAAAACCATGACATGCGATTTGTCAGCCACTTACAAATCCACACTCCCTTATAAGAAAGGAGAGCAGTGACATCCCTAGGCAGACATCCGTGAACATCACCATCTCACTAGCTGATAAAGGAAGATGCACAGTTATCCTGAACATAGATGACTACAGTGCCAAGGTGGACACTCTTCTGAAGGACATTGGTATGTATGAGACTCTGAAGAGAGATCCTACCAGCAATTATAAGAAAAAGGTCATTGATTTCCTGCAACAACTACTGAAGGACATTGCTATTGACAAGCCACAATACTACCACATTTACCCTGGGAAAGCTATTCCGTGCATATATGGACTTTCCAAAATCCATAAAGAGGGAACTCCACTCAGACTAATTGTCAGCAGCACCAACACCATCATCTACAACATTGCAAAACGTCTAACCTCCTTATTAATCCCTCTGGTCGGCAATACCACTCATGACATCAACAGTTTACAGGGTTTTGAAACTAAAACTGGATCTGGTCGGGATTGTTTCTTAATCATTACTATATGACTTCACCTGCATTCCAGCAACTGAAGCTGTCATGGTAGTGAATAAATGACTGCTACAAGACAGCACGTTAGGTGATAGAACCAATCTCAAAGCAGATCACATGTATGCCTTGCTGGACCTCTGCCTGACAACCACCTATTTTAAATATAATGATGGTTTCTATAGACAAAAACATGGCTGCACCATGGGTTCAACTGTGTCCCCCATTGTGGCCAATCTCTACATGGAAAGAGGTAGAAACTGAAGCCATAATTCCTTCATAGGAGGTCTACCCACTTACTGGTATAGGTATGCGGATGATAGTTGGGTCAAGATTAAAACACAGGAGTTGGAAGCCTTCACCAGAACATCAACTCTATGGACAGATAGATTAAGTTCACTAAGGAAGATGTTAAGGAAAATAGTCTGGTCTTCCTGGACTGTGGAATACAGATTAAGGAAGCCTTAACATGGAAGTTTACAGAAAAGTACATACATAGATCAGTATCTCCTTTTTGATTCTCACCACCCACTGGAACACAAATGGGAGTGATAACCACCCACTGGAACACAAAATGGGAGTGATCAGAACCCTACACCTCCGGGCTGAAAGTTTGCCCACCAGCAAAAAGAAAAGAAAAGGAACTAAAACACATAAGAAAGCCCTCAGAACTTGTGGCCATGCCAATTGGGCCTTTATGAAACAAACAAACAAACAAACAAATCCAGCAAGAAAAACACATTCTATAACAGACAAGGAAGAAAACAACAAACAAAGCAACTTTGTCATTCCATACATTGCAGGAATACTGTACCTGAAAAGCTCAAGGATTTTCAACCAAAACAAATACATGCATATTTTAAATCCAAATACACACTAAGGCAGAAGCTTGTTTACCCCAAGGATAAGACTTCCAGGCACAAACTAAGCAATGTGATATATGCAATGCAATACAGTGAGACAGGTACAGATCTGTACATTGGAGAAATAAAAAACCATTTCATGAACATGTGCCATAACATAGAACAAACTCATCAGGACAAGATTCAGCAGTCCATCTGCATTTGGAAGACAAAGGCCACATTTTTGAACACAGGAAAGTCCACATTTTGGAGAGAGAGGACTGCTGGTTTGAAAGATAGTCAAAGGTTGAACAGCCCTTTCTCAACAGAGGGGATACTACACCACTCTTCAGCAGTTCCAAGAAGGTTCCACACCCATTTGGTGTGGAAGGGCATAGATAAACTTCCAAGTGGTCTCAATGACTCTCAGAAAGAGTGCTAACGACCAGATGACTGCAAGGAATATAAATCCTTCCATCCTTCACCATTCAGTGTGAACTGAAGAAGCTCCTTGGATGAGAAATGGAACATCTTCAAGGAAAAGCAAAATCCAGTTGCCTTTTGAAAAAGCAGCTTTAGGACAACAATTACCTGGATGACTGAGAATCTCCATAGACATGTGGAATAGCTAGTACCACCACCAGATGCTTGGCCAACTGCACTTAGTGTACGCTTGTCAATGGAAATATATCTTTGGAGGGAAGCATGCAGGGGGGACCTCAAGGTTCTGTCTTGGACCTAATTCTTTTCAACATCTTCATAGATGATCTAAATGAGGGGATAAAATGGGTGCTTACCAGATTTGTAAATGACACCAAAATGGGGAAAATTTCTATTGGGCTGTATCCAACAAGATGGAGTTCAGTGGTAAGAAAAGTAAGGACCTGCACTTAGGAAAAAAACAAATGCACAAGTACTGAACAAGCAGTACCCCTCCCAACAGTAGTATCAGTAAGATGGAACTAGGACCACCATATAAGTATAAGTTGGCAGTATGCTGCAGCTGCCAAAAAAGCTAATGCAGTCCTAGGCTGCTTCAATAGAGGGATAGTATTAAGATCATGAGAAGAGATAGCAGTGTTCTTCACTGGTACCACTCTATACTGCACTAGTAAGGCCACACTTGGAATACTGCATTCAGTTCTGATTCCTTTGATAGAGATAAGTTGCTGAGGCTTTAAAAATAATGCAGAAAAGAGCAATGAAGATGATAAGGAGTCTGGAAGCTAAACCTTATGATGAATGGCTAAGGGAACTGGATATGTCTAGCCTAATGAAGAGAAGGATTAGGAATGACTTGATACTTTCTTCCAATGCTTTAGGGGATATCACAGGGAAGAGGGGGTTGATTTGCACCTGACGTTTGTACAACAGTCATTGATATTTAGAAAGACCTGATGTATTGACAAATGATCTGATGCAAATTGGGTCTTTATGTTTAAAGTCCTGGAAGAAATAGATTTTAATGGAAATTTTATTCAAGAGGTCAAAGCTGTTTATACCTCATAGCAAGCAAAAATTGTTATTAATGGTGATCTAACTAATTCATGTGAAATTCAAAAAGGTACAACACGTCCGCTGTCTCCACTGCTGTTTATCCTGGTTTTGGAAGTTCTGAATAGAGATATCAGGCAAGATGAGAAAATAAAAGGTATAATTGTTAAGAAGGTAGTTTATAAATTGAGGGCCTTTGCTGATGATTTGGTGATATTTCTGCAAGACCCAAAAAATAATATAGAACACTTGATGAGGAAATGAATTTAATTTGGGTCCTTGGCTGGTTTTAAAATAAGCAGAAATGTTGATTAAGAATATGACCTCAAAGGATGGTGATATACTGACTAAAAAGTCTGGTTTTAGGGTTGAGAAAAAGGTGAAATATTTGATATTATGTTAACAAAATTGTTCAAAAATAATTATGTGCCTCTCTGGAATGGTATTAAAAAGAATTATTAAATAGAATAAATTGCATTTATCCTTTTTGAGTAGAATTTTTGTAATCATCATGAATGTTTTACCAAAGATGCTTTTCCTGTTCCAAACATTAGCAATACTTGCAACTGATATTCCATTTATACAATTTATAAATACAATTTAAAATTTATATGGTAGAGGAAAAAACAGAGAATCAGATATAGATTATTGCAAGATGCTAAGGAAAGGGGGGGATTTGAGTTTACCTGATTTGAAATTGTACTTTGATGCTTGTTGTTTTATTTGCTAAAAGAATGGGTGAACCTGTGGAGTAAGACATTACAGGACCTAGAAGGCCATGAATTAAGGTTTGGCTGGCATGGTTATTTGTGATAAAAGTAAATGTTGATTTTAATAATCATTTTGTTAGATGCGCCATTTTGAGTTGTAATAAATATAAAACAAGGTTTTCTACAAAGGTGCCACTTTGGGTTTCCCCACAAGAAGCCTTTTTTAGAAAAGAGATTGTGATGAGGCCAAATTGGTGGACCTGTGGTAAAATAATATCATTTAATTTGGGTGTGCCTTCCCTCTAATCCAAGGAGGAGCTATTATCAGAAGGTTATGTCTATTATCAGAAGGTCATTGGTTTATATATATGCAATTGAAAGAAAGATTTAAACTAGATTGGAAATCCTACTGTGTAGTAGTGGTGAACATATTAGTTTATAAAATGTTATTGAATTTAAATCAGGAAAATGAACAAGGAAAACATATGCATCGGCTGCCAGTTGTCCTTCGGGTGAGATTCAAGGTGTTAGTAATGACCTATAAAGCCCTACATGGCATGGGTCCGGATTATCTACGGCAACACCTGCGGCCGGCGTCAACTCCCCTCCGTCCAGTGCGCTCCCACAGAGAGGGTCTCCTCAGGGTGCCTCCGATCAAAGAATGTCGATTGGTGGCCCCCAGGGGGAGGGCGTTCTCTGTGGGCGCGCCAGACCTTTGGAACCGCTTGCCAGTGGAGCTCCGGATGGCTCCTGATCTTCGCTCCTTCCGGCGCGATCTAAAAACTTATTTATTCGAGCAATCCGGCCTGGTTTGATGGGTTAAGGGATGGGATTTTAAATAATTTTAATTATTGTTTATTGTTTTATATTGGGCATTACATTTAATTGTTTTTTAACTTTTGTATTCTGTTTTTTAGATATTTATTGCCCTGTTCACCGCCCTGAGTCCTTCGGGAGAAGGGCGGTAAACAAATTAAATAAATAAATAAACAAACAAACAAACAAACAAACAAACAAACAAATAAATAAATAAATATGATTCGGTGGGCAAGGAATTTTGGGTATAATGTAATGCTTGAACAATAGGAGAATATGTGGAATAAAGAATTAAAATTTACATTAAACTATAATTTAAAAGATGATATACTATTGGTATTTAACACCGGATAAGTTACCAAAAATGTATAAAGGCATTTCAAATGAATGTGGGAAATGTAAATGTAAAGAGGGGGCTTTTTACCATTTATGGTGGATGTGTGATAAAGCAAGAAAATATTGGAGTAGGATTCATATATTAATACAGAAAATTCTTAAAGTGAATATAGAAAGAAAGTCAGAGATGTTTCTTTCGAGGCTAATGGACAAAGACCTAGAAAAAAAAAAGGAACCTTGATTATATGTTGATAGCAGCAAAATTACTCTACACTCAGAGATGGAAACTACATCAATTCCCACAATGGAGGAATGGTTACAGAAACTGGTGGAACTAGCAGAGATGGCTAAACGGACTGTACTGATTAAAGAAAAGAATATGAATACTTCTAGACTTTGGGCTTGAAGTAAAAAAAAATGAAATTTTGATTTTGGGCTTTACCGTTTAGATAGATTTGTTGTTATCCAAATGGCTAGTTCACACTATTTTGTAAAAGTAAAATGTTGAGGCGTGATGTTGATATTTTCTTTTACTGCACCAAAGGAAGTCAGAAGTCAATGCCCTTTTTTCTCTTTTTTTTCCCTTTCCTTTCCTCACTTTTCTATTCCCTTTCCCCTTCCCTGTCTTTCCTGCTATTTACTTTTGTATTTCCTTTGTATCATATGTTATAAACTAATTTTAAAAATTCTGGTAATAAAAACAAAAAACAGTTTTACATGGTTAGTATGGGGACATTCCTTTTTCTGAATGACTTCACCTGTGTTGGCTTTAGACAGGTGGAATTTGTTGGCCATGCTTTAATATCCTGGCAATATTATAGAGAGGCATTATTACTCATTTTGCTGATTCTTGTACATTATTCAGGTAGAGCTACTTCCTTTTATGTTTCTTTGCTACAGGGCATTATAAATTCTGAAATAAATACTATGGGTTGTGAACATTTGCTATCATATCAGTTATGCAGTAAAATTGTGGATTTTAAACTTGTTCTATTAGTTCTGTGTTAGTGATATATTTTATTTATGTTTTAATTTGTATAGTTTTAGATTATTTTCACTAATCTTTTTAATAAACTAATTGAAATTGACTTTCTTATTAAAAGTATTTGACTTATTAAAAAATGCAATGATATATTATGAAAAAAATAGAACTTCCACAGGACGGAAGTAATACTATTTCTTTTGTGATTGAGTATATAGTATAAGCAGCCTTGGTAGCGCAGTTGGTTAAAGTGCAATATTGTAAACAAACTCTTCCCATAGCCTGGAGTTCAATCCTGACAAGGCTCAAGGTTGAGGACCAAAATTGTTGGAGGCAATATGCCAACTATGCTTACATTGAAAACCAATAGCTCTGTACGCTGCCCTTTGGAGTATTCTCTTGTCTGATGTGAAGTTGTACTCACACTTCTGGAAGAACATTAAAACTGGGTTTGCCACCTAATCTGTGGCATGCTAAATTGGGGTAGCTGATGGGGTAAAGATGCTTGGAGATACTTGTCTCATTATTTTGTTACTGAATGAGTGAACTGTGTAATTGAAAACTCTTTGGAATAATCCATATGATTTATGGATTATATAAATCATATTAAACATATAGGTCAACTTCTTATTTAGTAGTTACCTCTGTTAGCAAATTTGCAAATACAACAGTAATAAATGATAGTCAAAAAATAATTTTCTGACCAACATGCACACTTATGATCAAATTCTATTCATCTAACAATGCACACAGGAGTAAGAGTAATACTAGCATTGCTACATGAGATAACATTATCTAAATCAGGCAGTATCATGTTTCCCTGAAAATAAGACCTGGTCTTATATTGTTTTTGTCTCCAAAAGAAGCATTAGGTGTTATTTTCAGGGGATGTCTTACTTTTTTCCTGACACCTGCCTCACCTCGTGGCAGTAGTACCGACACAAACCTTCGGGATCTGGTTTATTTCTCTGAAGGAGGTGTGAAAACTGGTGAAAATGATAGTGCTGCAAACGGAACCGGACTGATGTTACCTTTCTTTTCCCATGATGGACTTGCTACCTGGAGATTGGCTGATCTGGAACTGGCCGAATGAACTGTGGGGTGGGGTTTGCTTGGGGGCACTTTAAAAATATCAATCTGTAAGGGAAATCTTCAGATCCTGTCTTATGCCTAGTACTTTTTTTCTTAAAAAAAAAGGTGCCAGAGGTGCTGTCATTGGGAGCGATGTGGTGTCTTGCTACGGCATCACTGCCTGTTCTTTGCACCCCTGCCCCTGCAGCTTGGAGTCATATGCCACAGGGATTCTCCTCCCCGCAGTTGCCATACTACGGCCCGTGCTGAGCCCCCACCCAAAGCTGCTCCAAACCCTGACCCTAACCTGTGTTCCTCATAGCAGTGGTCTCCGGCACTAAACAGCTGATGGCCTCTGGCACCGGCATCGTTCACTTACTGCCCCGTCACTTCCAAATGCAGTAAGTGAGTGAGCGAGCAAGTGGCGTTTGGAAGCGTTTGGAAGCAATGGGACAGTAAGTGAGTGAGTGAATGAGCAAATGGCATTTGGAAGCGTCGGGGCAGTAAGTGAGTGTGTGAACGAGCAAATGGCGTTTGGAAGTGACGGGGCAGTAAGTGAGTGAGTGAATGAGCAAATGGTGTTTGGAAGTGATGGGGCAGTAAGTGAGCAAGCAAGCAAGAGGCCTTTGAAAGAGACTGAGTGGGGGAGAGACTGAACGAGGTGCCTTTGAAAGAGACGGAGGAGTTAGTGAGAGCGACTGGAGGCTGTTAAAGATGCTGAGCTTGTCAGCTAGAAAGCTGACAGCCTGGGTTCAAGACCCAAGTACTGCACAATGGGGGAGCTCTCGTTTCTGCCCAAGCTCCTGCCTACTTAGCCATTTCGAAGCATGATAGATAAATAGGTATCACTTGGGTGGGAAGGTAACAGCATTCCGTACACATTTGGCATATTTTATTTATTTATTTATTTATTTTAATCCCATTTATATCCCACCCTTCTCCAAAGACTCAGGGCGGCTTACAATCTAAGCACAAATCAAATGTGCTTAGCAATAACCTTCATTCTATGTATATGCCTGCTTATTAGGGCTTTTGCCTCCCCCAAGCGGCATTATTACAAAGTCAGCTTATTGCTCCCAACAATCTGGGTCCTCATTTTACCTACCTCGGAAGGATGGAAGGCTGAGTCAACCTTGAGCCTGGTGGGACTCGAACCTGCAATAATTGCAGGCAGCTGGTGTTACTTAAGGAGGCATTAGCCCACTGCTCCACCAAGGCTCATTATTATAGCTATGCTGGTCACTTGATCACAGAAAATGTTTTTGAACAACACTGACTCCTTCGGCCAAGAAAGGCAGGCACCCTAGCGTCAGACACAACTGGACAGAGAAACCTTTACCATCACCTTTTCCTGACTTGCTCATGAAGTTTGTCTAGGGGCGTTGATGGCAGCATTTTTCTCTCTTCCTGTTGGGCTGGTAAAAATCCTGACATGTTGCAATTATATTTGTAATTTGTGTCTCTGAAAGGTGGAAAATCAGGTTGTGCATGTTTCTCCACCATTCTTATCCTAATGATGGGGTGGAGTAGTATTCTAAATGATTTGTTTCCCTCTCTTCCCAGTATACATTCTGGGAAATGGAAGCATATATTTCCAGTATGCATTCTGGGAAACTTCATATACTTCATACTGAAGATTTTGAAGGTAAGAGTGGGAGACTAAAGGGAAATATTTTTCATAGACTTGAGAACTGAAAATTTTGGATAGTTCTCTATCTTCTTCAGAAGAAATGAAGAGGAAAAAGAGAAATCTTTAGAAGCAGCACAATTAATTTCTTATTTGTCTGCTTCAACAACAGAAGTAGAATGATTTTTGGACAGGGAAACTTTAAAACTCAAATGAACAGATGAAAAATTAAAAATGAAATGATTAAGTTTTTTTTAATCTTTATATAGAACTATAAAGGTTTTATTTCCTGGGTTTGTTTTGTTTAGAAGAGTAATAGTTTTTTCAGTTCATTTTTGAATTCTTTTGAGACTAGATGCCCAAATACTACTGGTAAGATGCCCAAATGCTGCTCATCTTCTCTCTCATTTGAATAATGTACCAGGAAAACTTAACAAAACTTATTAAAACTTTTTTGATTCCGCAGTACTTTCCTCTTCATTTAAGTCTCTGATTAATTGCTTACTTGTCTTAGAGATCAGTTCAAGTTATGATTAGTTTCTGTTCTTCATATAAGGATAAAGGATAAATAATGTATTGTACAAATTATTGTACAAATAATGTATTATAATGTCAATTAAACTATTTAGAGGGGAAAGTTATAAGTAGCCTGTCAATCAATACTAACTTTAGGAAGGTGAAGTAGTACAACTTTCAAACCAAATGTTACTAAAATGTCCCTTCCAAGCAGCTGATTCTCAGTCTACAAGGCTTGAGTACAAATGTGTAACATGTTTGTAATATGTTTTTTAATTCTTAAATATTAATGAAATGGAATAAGTACCTTTATCGATGTGGCACCGATGGAAAATTGTTCTTTAAATTGGTATTTTATTGTTATGTAAATACTTTATGAATGAGTTTTAGTTAACAAATATATCAGATTTGTTCTGAAGAAATAACTTTGTCAATTATTTCCTACATGAAATTGCAGTGCCATTAAAATCAGTTAAAAGAAAACCAACAGAGTAAAGATAGTGAGCAAACATTCTGTTCTCTAGAATTGTTTTCCCAGAGATATTGAAAGGAAATAAAGATATTTTAAGACATGAAAAGCCCCTATTACACAGTTTGTAAGGGAGGATGTTACTAAAATTTGACTTAGTTTTCTATAGGTGAAAAATTTCAAAATGCTTTCACATATAATAAATGGAAACTATTTCTTTGAATGCTTAAATGGTAGCAAACTAGGTAGTTTAAATAACATAACAAAATGTACATTAGCTATTCCTAAGATCAATTTTAAGTGCTGCATACAGGGTCAGTAAAAGCTATAGGGAATATAGTCTGGTAAATGGAGGTAATCTTCCATTCCTAAGATATTTTCCCAGATTTTTGGATATTTGGATATTTAGTCATTTCCTTATATAGGCAGAAATAAATGCAGAGAAAGATTTGACAACATCATTTCAACTCCTCCAGCATTGGAATTTTCTACATAATTTTAAAAATTCAGTGCCCTGCCTTTTCTACTTCTTTTAATGGCTACTTTATCAATCAGCTAA
Organism: Daboia siamensis; assembly: GCA_024449315.1. Lineage (NCBI taxonomy): Eukaryota > Metazoa > Chordata > Lepidosauria > Squamata > Viperidae > Daboia > Daboia siamensis. The sequence continues at coordinate 863,921 of JAKJMR010018015.1, read as the reverse complement.
AGTCTGCCTGATGTTTCAGTAACGCTACACTGAGTCATTTGCTTCAACTTTTAACTTTGCTGAATGGAGAACATGAAGAGAAACTCTAGCTCAGGCAAGTCAAACTTGCGATGTCACGTGACATTGCTCAACGTATCACGACTTTTTTCCCATTGCCAGCAGTGGGGTGGGCATGGTTTCTTTGTGATGCATCCGGCCCTTGGGCTAGCAGTTTGACATGCCTGCTCTAGCTTATTGTCAATTAATATTAAATTATTCTTGGTAAAAGTAGTATCTAGGTAATAGAGACTATTCATCTGGTTACTCCTTGACAAACTACCCAGTCCTTCTGTATTCCTTAATACTGTAAGGTTCAGTGGAATCAAAACTTGATCTAAATTCCATAAGGTAAAGGTAAAGTTTCCTCCACACATGCGTGCTAGTCATTTCCAACTCTAGGGGCTGGTGCTCATCTCTGTTTCAAAGCCGAAGAGCCAGCGCTTGTCCAAGGACGTCTCCGTGGTCATGTGGCTGGCATGACTAGATGCCAAAGGTGCACGGAACGCTGTTACCTTCCCACCATAGTGGTCCCTATTTTTCTACTTATGTGCTTTTGAACTGCTAGGTTGGCAGAAGCTGGGACGAGTAACAGGCGCTCACTCTGTTACACGGCACTCGGGTTTCGACCCGCCAAACTGCCGACCTTCTAATCGACAAGCTCAGCGTCCTAACCCACTGAGCCACCGCATCTCTTTCCTAATTTCCATAGATTTCTTTATATCTGTAAAAGGTGCTAAAACAAGTATTGCATATTATATGGTGTTTGTCTTTAAAGAATTAATATATGTTTTTTTTTCAACATGAAGGAAGGGAAGAATCAGGTATAAAATTGGGAGTTAAGAGATTGCGTTGTTGGCTGTGAAAAACAGATTGATGGATATTATTGAAGGAAAAAAAGAGAATAGATTGAATGTGAAGAAGATACCAGGCGAGAAATCACGGACAGTAGTTCTAGTCCCACTTTAGGCTTTTAAGCCAGCTGGGTCACTTTGGATCAGTTTCTGTCTCAGCCAGCTTATCTCACTGAATTGTAGGAAAATAGGATGAAGAAGGAGCATTAGTTATGTTTGCAACCTTGAATTATTTATAAAGATAATCAACTTGGGATAAAAATCAGTAAATGAAATAAAAATAAATAAATATAGTCAGAAAGAGTAAGCTGTCATTATCTTTGCTTTTTTCATGGCTTTTTTATGTCTATATGCTAATAAAGTTCTATTTTATAAAAGTTTTTAAAACTGCTTACTGAAGATTAGTCTCTTTAAGAGCTATTCACTATCAAGTTTGTCCACATTCAACAAACAATTATCTATTAGCAAAAGAGTTTCCTATTATACTGTAAATAGGGAGAACCTTTTTCTCATCCCAAGATAGGTGGTAGAGATTTACCTAAAAAGAAAAAAAACACCCTACTATCTCAGTGAGATACTTCTTGAATACCTGAATAAACATCTGGCCTGAAAAGGGGCTGGAGTTCCAGGGATCTAGAGGAAAGTGACTTGAGCCAGAATCTCAAGAGTTTTTCCACACTTTAAATTTTTCAATTTCTTCCCCTTCTCTTGAATAAATGGGTATAACTGCTCTTGTCTTATTGTATCGTTTCCATTACAGCAGTTTTCAGGAATTGAAAATGTAGTATGTCTAAAAATAGTTTGTGTGTTTCTGTGCCATCAAGTCAGTGTTGGCTCCAGTTTCGCAAGATTTTCAGAAATGGTTTACCCTTGTTGCTTCCTAGGGCTGAGAAACAGTGACTGGTCCTAGATCACCTGGATGGCTTCCTCTCAAAGGTGGGACTAGAACTCATGGTCTTCAGGGTTCTAGCCTGGTACCTTAGCCTAATAATAATAATAATAATAATAATAATAATAATAATAATAATAATAATAATAATAATAATAATAATAATAATAA
>JAKJMR010018015.1:809111-857830 GCA_024449315.1 Daboia siamensis | reverse complement strand
GTTTAAAAGCAAAGAGGGTCCAATCAGCAAGGACTTAGCTACTGTGCTCCTCCACCCACTTCTTCTTAACTTGCAGTTTTTGTAGCTTTTGCCAGCAGCCTCTAGCAGTATAAAAACAAAGAGGGTCCAATCAGCAAGGACTTAGCTACATCACACTGGCTATCATCTAAACATTTTGTACAGGTTTATAATTGTAAAGTCAATATGATAATAAGAGCCTGGACCTTCAAACTAGTTCAGTTTAGATATTGCTGCAATCTTGTGATACTTTTTTCCTTTGGTAGGGTGAAGCAAGACTTGCGGCAAAGCGTGCAGCACGAGCTGAAGCACGGGAAATCCGGATAAAAGAACTTGAGAAGCAGCAAAAGGAGGTATGTGACAGCTTTTTGAATGAATTCTGAAGTACAAGAGTTTCTTGATATTTGGGATAAAATAGACAAATTATTATTGTAAGTATCATACTTGGTATCTATTGGAAGAATGTTATGAAATTATCTCTTGATTTATATATGAAAATATATATAAACATATTCACACTCATTTGTAAAATACATGTGATTGCTTTTTTGAAAAAAATAAAACATGCATATTTAGAAATAAAATGCATTTAGTTGTTCCTACTTGAGGACTCTGACCATAGTTCTTCAGGCACTCTGTCTATCAGATCTAATTCCTGAAATCTTATTTGTAACCTCTACTGTATATTAAAAAATCTTTACAGCATCAGACTTTCCTTTCACCACCAGACACATCCACAGTTAAGCTTCCTTTCGGCTTTGGCCCAGTTGCCTCATTCTTTCCGGGGCTACTAGTACTAGCCCTCTGCTCTTCCCCAGTAGCATATTGGACACCTTCCGACCGGAGGGGTTCATCTTCCAGCGTCATATCATTTTGCCTTTTGGTACTGTCCATAGGGTTTTCATGGCAAAGATACTGGAGTGGGTTGCCATTTCCTTCTCCAGTGGATCACGTTTTGTCAGAACTCTCTGCTATGACCTTTCCGTCTTGGGTGGCTCGCAACATTGTACAACAGGTAGCAACCAAAACCATCCCAAAGAAAAAGAAATGCAAGAAAGCAAAATGGCTGTCTGAGGAAGCTCTGCAAATAGCTGAGGAAAGGAGGGAAGTGAAAGGCAAGGGAAAAAAAGAAAGATATGCCTAATTGAATGTAGAATTCCAGAGAATAGCTAGAAGAGATAAGAATGCCTTCTTACATGAACAGTGCAAAGAAATAGAAGAAAACAATAGAATAGGGAGGACCAGAGATCTTTTCAAGAAAATTGGAGAGATGAAGGGAACGTTTAATGCAAAACTGGGCATGATAAAGGACCAAAATGGCAGGGACCTAACAGAGGCAGAAGAGATTAAGAAGAGGTGGGAAAATTACAGAGAAGTACTATACAAAAATGAGCTTAACGTCCCTGATAATCACAATGAGGTGGTCACTGACCTCGAGCCAGACATCCTAGAATGTGAAGTGAAGTGGGCCTTAGAAAAGCTGAGCTAGTGGAGGTGACAGTATTCCAGCTGAGCTATTCAAAATCTTAAAAGACAATGCAGTAAAAGTGCTACACTCAATTTGCCAGCAAATTTGGAAAACTCAACAGTGGCCACAGGATTGGAAAAGATCAGTTTACATTCCAATTCCAAAGAAAGGCAGTGCCAAAGAATGTTCAAACTATCGCACCATTGCACTCATTTCTCATGCTAGTAGTTAAGCTTAAAATCCTACAAGCTAGACTCCAGCAGTATGTGGATCGAGAACTACCAGAAATACAGGCAGGATTTCGAAGAGGCAGAGGAAGTAGAGATCAAATTGCCAACATACGCTGGATCATGGAGAAAGCTAGAGAGTTCCAGAAAAACATCTACTTCTGCTTCATTGACTATGCTAAAGCCTTTGATTGTGTGGATCATAACAAATTGTGACAAGTTCTTAAAGAGATGGACGTACCAGACCATCTTATTTGTCTCCAGGGAAACCTATATGCGGGTCAAGAAGCAACAGAACTGGACACGGAACCACTCATTGGTTCAAAATTAGGAAAGGAGTCCGGCAAGGCTGTATACTTTCACCCTGCCTATTTAACTTATATGCAGAGCACATCATGAGAAAGGCAGGGCTAGATGAATCAAAAGTTGGAATTAAGATTGCCGGAAGAAATATCAACAACCTAAGGTATGCAGATGATACCACTCTAATGGCAGAAAATGAAGAAGAACTAAAGAGCCTCTTGTTGCGGTTGAAGAGGGAAAGTGCAAAAGTTGGGTTGAAACTTAACATTAAGAAAACCAAGATCGGAGTTCCGGTGGCTATGCCGCGCCGAATGGCGGCTTTTCTCGGGCCGCCCGCCCTGAGGCTTCGTTTGAGCCGCGGAGACGGTGACAATCAGCTGTTCTGTGGCTCGTAAACTTCCCCTTCGGGAGAAAGAGGGAGGTGAGCTTTCTCGGATAGTGGTAGAGCTCCCCAAAACCTCCCAGAATTGTCTGGGGGTCAGAGGGTGAGAGCCCCCACGGAGTCCAAGGCTTTCTCCGAGTCCAGGACACCTTTGCTCCGCACATGGGCAAAGCTAGACGCTGCATCCACATCTGCGGATTATAGTGATTTATGATTGCTTTTAAAGCAGACAGAGCTGACCAGGAGAAGTAAAGTTCCAAGTGTTCAGAACTTTAACTCAAGGTGCTTTAATCTTCTCCATATATAAATTAGACTTTGAAGAAAGACAAAAAATGGCACTGAAATGTTTTTTCTTTTTAAAAGAATAAATTACGAATACTTTGTTAAAATTTAAACAATATATTGGAATTTTTTCTCTTTTTCTTATTATTATTGCTATTAAGAGTTCCTCTCCTTTTTTGGGGGGGGATTTTATTTTTATTTTATTTTATTTCTCCGGAGTGCAGAGGGAAAGTGAAAGTGATAAGAGAAAGTGATTTGTAGCAAGTGAAAATGGCTTCAAGACGGCAGGCAGTTCCTGTTGTTTCTGAAACCTCAATCTCTTCTCCTGTCATTCAACCTACTGCAAAACCCAGATCCCCTCCACCCTTTCCTCCACCACCAGCACTTACACTTAAAAGATCTGCAGGATGCTTTGAAGTTGCAGGCACAAGAAATGACTTTACAAATAAAGGAAGAAGTAGCTGATCTTCTTGAGCTTAAAAATAGAAAAATGAGAGAAGACATCTTGTTTGCATTTCAAGGGCTGGCTGCACATATTGAACATTTAGATGACCGCGTGGATGAGGTTGTGCAAAATAGTGAAAGACTTGAAAATAGAATTGCTAAAGCGGAAAATAAAATTGATAAAACTTAGGATGAGGTGATGATTTCACAATTTAAAGAAATGGAATTTGCTCTGGGAATAAGGGGATTGAGAGAAAACCCCCGTGAGGATTTACTGGAAGAGGTGATTAAGGTCATTGCTCCCATCTTGGGATGGGATCCTAAGGAGTTATCAAGGGAGGTGGAAAAAAATTTCAGGGTCAATTCCTCGATTGCGAGGCAGAAGAATCTACCTAGAGATGTGGTGATTTATTTTTCTAAGAGGTCACTTCGAAATGAGATCATCCAGGCCTTCTATCAACAGAGATTTCAAATTGCAGGTCAAGATATTATAATTTTGAAAGAAATACCTCCTAAGATGTTGAGAAAAAGGAAGGATTTTGGTTTTTTGTCTGATGAACTTAAAAATCGACAAATTCAGTTCAGATGGGAGATCCCTATTGGAATAGTGGTGAATCATGCAGGGACTCGATATAGATTTAACACGATTGCTAAGGCAAAAGAATTTTATACTTATGTCCTGAAAGCAGGTTCACCACTATCTCCATTGCTTAAGAGAGTGGAAGAAGATAAACAACAAGTTGAAGGCGCATCAGCACAGTCTGTTGGAGAGGCACAATTCGCTGAACCCACTGAACAGAGTTTGATGTTAAAGGGTGATCCAAAAGACCAGAGAATGACACGTGCAGCGCATAAACGGAGAGAAAACGAACAACTGAAACAGAAGATGGATTCTGGGCCTATGATACAAGGCCCTGTTATCACGGAGCCGGTGGGAGGGGCACGACCGAAGAGACCAACTGCGGATCTCCAGGTGGCGTTCCAGAGGTTCCAGGTAGCTGAGGATGGCGATAAAGCTTTTGACATGGAATGTTAATGGCTTAAATTCACCACAAAAAAGAAAGAAAGTGTTACATTATTTGAAGCAACATAAAAATGATATTGTTTGCTACAAGAAACTCATATTTGAGCAAAAGATCAAAAATATTTGATTAATTCTCAGTTGGGACTTCATTTTATAGCATCTGCTCCAGATAAAAAGAGTGGAGTGGTTATTTACTTAAGAAGAGATTTATTTGTTAAATTAATTGACTCTGATTCACAGGGAAGATATGTTATTATTGAACTATTGTTACAAGGCAAGAAGATTCTTATTATTGGATTATATGCTCCTAACCAACAGCAAGGAAAGTTTTACAAGTTTTTACATGATAAACTAATTCAATTGGATTATAAATCTGTAATTTTGATGGGTGATTGGAATGGTGTTTTGAATTCAAGTAAGGACAAGAAGAGGTCTTCTAAAAATTCTCCTAACTACTCTAGATTGCCTAAAAGTTTTTTTGATTTGAAAGATGACTTGGAATTAAGAGATATTTGGTGGGAGCGGAATTTGGAGGATAGAGATTTTACTTTTTTTTCGGATAGGCATCAATCGTTGATTTTTTTTTTAATTACTGGTGATCTTACTTCCAGAGTCAAAAATGTTAAGATTTTTCCTAGAACGTTGTCGGATCATAGTCTGGTATGGATGGAATTATTTAGAGAAGATGGGACAAGAAGATCTTGGAGGTTGAATGAAAGTTTATTTAGATATGACGTACTTTCAGAAAAATGTAAAGATTATTTGAAAGAATTATTTGTTTTGAATATGCATAAAGGAACACCGATTGAAATGGTTTGGGATGCCAGTAAAGCTTATATGAGGGGGATTTTGATTCATATGAACAATGGTCATAGGCGTAAGCAGATGCAAAAATGTAAAGAACTGGAAGAAGAGATTAAATTGAAGGAGAAAGCTTTTATTTTGAATCCATCAGATAAGAGATTAAGGACTTCAATAAATTTGTTGAAAGAAAAATTTAATATGTTAATGGTGGATCAGGTTGCAACTAATTTGAGATATGCGAAACAATACTTTTTGTAATGCAAATAAGACTGGTAGGTGGTTAGCTTATCAATTAAGGAAAAAACAGAAGTTACGTACAATAGAGAAAATAGAATATAAGGGTAAAGAAACATATCAACAAAATTTGATTAAAAAGGGTTTTTTGGATTTTTATGAAAAGTTATATGCTAGTGAGAATATACAAACTTTAGAGATAGATAAATATTTACAGGAAGCGCATATTCCTATGCTTTCATATGAACAACGGGAAGGGATGAATTGTTTAATCACTTCTGAAGAAATTGTATTAGCAATTAAACAGTTAAACGTGGGTAAGGCTCCTGGTACAGATGGCTTAACAGCAATTTATTATAAAACTTTACTTGTAGAAATGGTAGAACCTTTAAAGGAATTATTTAATAATATCCAGGCTGAAGGGGAGGTACCTCCATCTTGGAAAAGGGCTTTTATATCGTTGATCCCAAAAGAGGATCAAGATCTTACTCAGCCTAAGAATTATAGACCTATATCGCTTTTAAATACAGATTATAAGATTTTTGCAAAAATATTGGCAAATAGATTAATGTTAGTTTTGAACCAGATGGTTCATACAGATCAGTCTGGATTTATAACTGGAAGATATATGAAATATAATGTAAGACAAATAGTTAACTTAATTGAGTATTTGGATAAGAATAACCAAGTCCCTGCGGCATTGATATTTTTGGATGCTGAAAAAGCCTTTGATCAGTTGAATTGGCAATTTTTATTGAAAGTTTAGGAAAAGATGAATTTTGGGGATGAATTTTTGCAATCTATTAAGGCCATATATCAACAACAATAGGCGCAAATTATAATTAATGGGGGATTAACAGATGCATTTAAAATTGAAAAAGGTACAAGAAAGGGGTGTCCCCTGTCACCATTATTGTTTGTTTTAACATTGGAGATCTTATTGATTAAAATTCGGGAATCAATTAAATAAAGGGAATAAAAATAAAGCAGAATGATTATAGGTTAAGAGCATTTGCAGATGACTTGGTTGTTACATTATCTCAACTGATTCAATTGGTTTTAGATTTGATGGAAATCATAAGACAATATGGAAAAGTTTCGGGGTTTAAGACTAAAATATTATCAAAAAATATGATTATGAATGAAAAGGATATGTTAGTAAAATTGACAGGTTATGAAATTGTGGAAAAGGTTAAATATTTGAGGGTATATATTACAGCCTCTAATGTGAAATTATATAAGAATAATTATGAGACATTATGGTTAAAAGTACAAAACGATTTAAATAATTGGAAAAAACTACAATTATCCTTGTTAGGTAAAATTGCAGCTGTTAAAATGAATGTTTTGCCAAAGTTTCTCTTTTTGTTTCAAATGATACCTATTTTGAAAAAAGATGCTAATTTGGATGAATGGCAGAAGGGTATTAATAAATTTATTTGGGCGGGGAAAAAACCGAGAGTGAAACTTAAGATTTTACAAGACGCTCGGGAAAGAGGAGGACTTAAGGTGCCTAATTTGAAACTATATTATGATGCAGTAGCTTTAACATTTGTTAGTGATTGGCTTAATTTAACTAATAAAAGTTTACTTTATCTTGAGGGATGGGATTTATTATATAGGTGGCATGCATATTTGATTTATGATAAGAAAGTTGATAAGGCTTTTAAATCTCATTTCTAAGAAGTGCTCTATTGCGTGTTTGGAAAAAGCATTATTATAAGTTGAATTATAAAATACCAATTTGGGGGATTCCTGGACACGCAATAGAGGGTCTATCTATGGGTGTGAGTTTGGATATGATTTCTTATAAGGGATTACTTAGATTGGTAGGGAATGATTGGCAATTAAGGTAATTAGCTGAGTTAAAACAAGAAAATATCATACAGTCCTGGTTTCAGTATACTCAACTGCAAGCTAGGTGGAAGTTAGATCAGAAGGTTGGTTTGACACTGATGGATGAAAATTTGGTAAAACAGATTAAAGATCAAACTTGAGCGCATATAAAGAGAATTTATAATGCCTTAATAGAATTGGATTCGGAAATGGAATTGGTGAAAGATTGTATGGTAAAAGTGGGCTCAAAATATTCAAGAACCGATTCCATTGGACGTGTAGGAGGTAATTTGGGTTAGAAATGTAAAATTTACTCAAGCCCAAAATGTAAGAGAAAATTTTTATAAAATGTTTTATAGATGGCATTTGGATCCTAAAAAGCTGTCTTGTATGTATTCTAATTTACAGCCCAAATGTTGGAGATGTGGTAGTTTGGATGCTACTTATTTCCATATTTGGTGGACTTGTAAAAATGTAAAAGCTTTTAGGATTAAAATCTGGTGGAACATTCAAAAGATTTTTAAGAGAAAGATAAAGTTTACTCCACAATTATTTTTATTGGGTGTTATCACAGACTGTGATACTAAAGAAATTAATTTGATGTTGAATTTGATAACAGCTACGAGGTTATTGGTAGGGCAGTACTGGAAGAAGGACTGTCTGCCTACTATAGAGGAGTGGACGCTTAAAGTGTCAAATCTAGCAGAAATGGCTAAGATTTCTGCTTACTTGAAAGATCATTCGCAAGAAAGATACATTTCGGTTTGGAGAAGATGGATAATTATATTCAGAAAAAATATGGGACTAAAAAGTTTCATTTAGCTTATGAGTAAATTTTAGATTGTTATTGTTATAATTTATATTTTAGAGTGTTGGTAATTAAGTTAAAGGCGGGTTAAAGTGTATTATGTATTTGGTTTTTATATAGTTGATTAATGTTAGTTAGATTATGATTACTATATATTTGTAACCCTGTAATCAGCTTTGGGAAGTGGGGGAGCTGGGTCTAGGGGGGGGTTGGGGATGGGATAATATTGTAACCTTTTATAAAACTTTTCAATTAAAAAAAAGAAAGAAAAGAAAACCAAGATCATGGCATCCGGCCCTCTCAATTCCTGGCAAATAGATGGGGAAGAAATGGAGGTAGTGACAGATTTTATTTTCCTGGGCTCCAAGATCACTGCAGATGGGGACTGTAGCCAAGAAATTAAAAGACGCTTGCTCCTGGGGAGGAAAGCCATGGCAAATCTAGACAGCACACTAAAAAGCAGAGATATCACCCTGTCAACAAAAGTGCGTATAGTCAAGGCTATGGTCTTCCCAGTTGCAATGTATGGTTGGACCATAAAAAAGGCTGAGCGCCAAAGAATTGAGGCCTTTGAAGTGTGCTGGAGAAGACTCCTGTGAGTCCCTTGGACTGCAAGGCAATCAAACCGGTCAGTCCTAGAGGAGATCAACCCTGACTGCTCTTTAGAAGGCCAGATCCTGAAGCTAAAACTCAAATACTTTGGCCACCTAATGAGAAGGAAGGACTCACTGGAGAAGAGCCTAATACTGGGAAAGATTGAGGGCAATAGAAGAAGGGGACGGCAGAGAATGAGGTGGCTGGATGGAGTCACTGAGGCAGTAGGCATGAGCTTAAATGGACTCCAGAAGATGGTAGCGGACAGGAAGGCCTGGAGGAACATTGTCCATAGGGTCGCGATGGGTCGGACACAATTTCGCAGCTAACAACAACAACAACAACACTTGAGGACTTTACTTAACAGTTTATTAAGGAATGCAACAAATGAAAACTTTTTGATCATGTGCACAAAATTGGTGCAGGGATTTAAGTCAATGAAGATAAGGTAACATTTATTGTCACTTGTTTCAGCGAAGACACTGGCATGCATTAAAAAAGAAATGCTGATGCTCACTCTGAAAAGAAAATATACATCCATACACAAATATGCACACACATAAACATTTTATCTATATCTATATATATATTTATATACGTACGTACATATGTATATGTATACATACACATATATGCATACACACACATATTAATCACAATCCATTATGAAGTACATAATGGAAAAAAAGAGTCTTGAGAGTTAAGAAAATTGATACCATATGGCAGGGTTTTTCAACCTTTTCACCCATTGTACCACTTTTAGGATATGGCAGCATCCGAGTACCACCAGACGCCTAGCAAGGTGTCAAAAACTTGATGACCAAAAGAAAAAAGGAAAAAAGTGATGAAGTACAGGTAGTCCTTGACTTACAACAGTTCTCTTAGTGACTGTTCAAAGTTACAATGGCACTGAAAAAAGTACCCCCCAAGTCACAGCTGAGCAAGACACCTGCCTGCCCGCCTGGTGGCGCTCTTCCTCCTGTCCGAGGTTTTCATTGTTGTGAGCATTTCTGTTGAGGATTGGCAGTGGGGGTGGGGTGGGTGTTTGGTTTTTATTCCCCCCATCTGTTAGGTGGTTGCAGCAGGTTTTGGTCATTTCACATGACCCTGGGACACTGTGACCTTCATAAATATGAATCAGTTGCCAAGCATCTGAATGTAAATCACAAGACCCTGGAGATGCTACAACATTCCAGCTGATTGGCACTTCTTCTGGGCTCAGGAGAAGCACCAGGATCAGTGCTGAGCTCCAACTGGAGCTCAGCGCTGATCCTGGCACTTCTGCTGAGCCCTGACAACCCTGCAGCTCCAGCCATCTCTTGCTTAGGCTTATGCAGTGCTACCACTGGTTCAGCTCATTCCCCTCCCCCACTACCACTTTTCTAGGATGGTCGCATACCACCTTCCAGGTGTCAATGTACCACAGGTGGTACCCGTACCACTGGTTGAAAAGCCCTGCTGTATGGTACAAAGCTATTACAGAATCTAGTTGTTCTGCTTCAGATACCACAGAAGATAACAAAGATGTTCTGCTTCTCCCAGAAGATAACAAAGAAAACTGGTCATAAAATGTATGTGTAGTGTCCCGATAATATTGTGGACCCTGGTCAAGCAGCACTTATATGCTATGTCCTGAATAGAAAGAAGTGAACATCCAATAATCTTTTCTGCTGTCCTTATCACTCTCTGCACAGCCTTTCTTTCCAAAACAGTAATACTTCTAAACTATACAATACTATAATATGACAAAATGCTTTCAGTCATCCCTCTATAGAAAGTGGTAAAGACAGGGGAAGGAAGATGTGCTCTTTTCATATAATGCAGACAATGCAGCTACTGCTTTGCCCTCTTCACCCAGCTTGTGTCCTTTGAGTGACCAAGCTAACCTGCTGGTCTTGATACCTGACACTACTAACTACCTCTATATCTGAATCATTAATACACAGAGGTGTATGGCTGTGCTTGCCTTTCCTGAAATTGACAATGATCTCTTGTTTTAGCTACATTTAAAACCAGGCTGTTTTTATTACACCAGTTTACCAAACCTTCTACCTTCTCATTATCATATAAGGCCCACTACTGTTATATCATCCACATATGTCACAATATGATTGGTGGCAAACCTAACACAACAGTCATTGGTCAACAGGGTGAACAACAGTGAACTTGGGACATGGTCCCACGCTCAAGAAAATGGTGTAAGAAATATTATAGTTAGTCCACTAGTTTTGAGAGTAATTGAGCCTGCCCATTCCACTCGTAACTCGAAAACTCATAGACTGAGTCTCGTACCTTGAATGAGATCACTCCCTTGCTCGTTAAAATGCATGCAACTCATTAAGTGAACATGAGGTATCTCAGGGTGGGGAAGGCCATGGAGGGCCTAATGATGGAACAGGCCCCCAAGGCCTCCCCAACCCACTAAGATAACACATGCTTCCCCCTCCCTCTTCCTGCGCCGGACTCACCTGGAAAAGATGTGTCTCCTCTTCTGCCACAGTTCCTGCTTCTGCCCTGATCTGAGGCTGGGGACGCTTGTGCAGCCCCTCCCCTCCCCCCGTGGCCCGATCCAGGCTTGAGAACTTTTCTAGTCTGCTTCCACCCACATCTGAGACCAGTGAATGCTTCTGTGCCCTCTCCCCGGCCCAACCTGGGCTCCGGAGGCTTTTTTCAGGCTGATCCTGCCTGGATCTGAGGCTGGGGAATGCTTCCCTGCCCCGCCCCCCCGCCCCGTGGCCAGATCCAGACTCCGGAAGCCTTTTCCAGGCCACTGCCAGCTGGATCTGATGCCAGGGAACACTTGCACACCCCCATTGTGGCCTGATTTGGGCTTCGGAGGCCTTTTCCAGGCTGCTGCCGCCCAGATTGGGCTGCATTGGGGTGTGGAAGCATTCCCTGGCCTCAGATACGGGCAACGGCACCCTGGAAAAGGCCTCAGACACCCTGATCCAGCCTCTGGAGGCATGTGGAAGCGTCCCCCAGCTTTGGTTTGGCTCTGTTGCAGAGAACAGAGACCTAAAGTACCATGAGATCACGCGAGATCAGTATTATGAGATCTCGCCCCACTGATCTCACGTGATCTTGCGTTACTTTAGGCCTCCAATTCTCTGCAAATGGACTGAAGGCCTGGAGCAGCCAAGAAAGTGAAGGATCTTGATCTTTGCAGGGTAAATTTTGAAGGCCTGGTGCCTAGGGAGACCCGGGATGGGAGTGGGGAGGGAGGGAATAATCAGGGTGAATGTTACAGAGCCACTGCAGTCGCTTGTAAGGCTGAACGACTGCCGTGGTGCTGCAGTATTCATAATTTCGGGACTTGCTCATAAGCACTAGGGGGAGCTCATCATGTAACTTTGAACGAGTGTTAAGTGAAGGCTTGTAACTTGGGGATTACCTGTAGTCCCAACTTGCATGTATTGGGGCCAATTAATGAGAAAATCAAGAATCCATTTGTACAAAGCCTAAAAGGCCCATATTGTTTACTAAATGCTGGGGAAAGATCATATTAAATGCCGAACTAAAGTTGACAGCATTTGGACATGAGTATTTCTTTCCTCTAAGTGCATCAAGGTCAGATGGAGAACAGAGGAAATAGCATCCTCTGTGGAATGATTTGGACAGTAAGAAAATTGAAGTGAGTCAAATGGTGGGGGGAGGCTGGATACAATAAAGTCCTTTATCAGCCTTTGAAAACTTTTCATAATGATGGACATAAATGCAACCAGATGATATCATTAAGACCAGTTATTGAAGACTTTTTTGGTAGTGGCAAAATAATGGCAATCTTAAAACATGATATGACCACTACCTGCCGCAATAAAAGATTGAAAATATCTGTAAGAACATAAGCCAACTCACCTGCACACTTCCTAAGAACATGCCCATGGATATTATCCGGCCCTCAGCTTATTTGTCTAATTTTTTTATTACCGGTATTTGTCTTATTTCTCTTATTGTCCTTCCTGTTTTGTCATTTCAAGTTCTTGACCTTTCCCCCCATATTTTGTTCATTCGTATGTTAATATTTGAATCTCTGAGTAGTATTTCCTCCTAGCTTCTCTATTGTAATTTTCTGCCAAAACCAAAAGTTTTCCGACTGCTTACCCATTTGCCCCTTCAACTCCTGCTTTTATGGTCATGGCATCCTTGGCATATTTAGTCGTAGGTTTTTGTCATCCTCATTGTGAGAAAAGTTCTAGTTCAATGTGCTGCTGCTACTGCTACTGAGATTGGTAAGGTATGTGCCAAACACATCCTTTTTAGTCTTTGAGCGAGGTAAACAATCTCTTGTCAGGTTACATTCATGTGAGCACAGTTCATAGAACTCAAATCATTCTTGGTAGCCTTATTTACTTATGGAATCCTGTCTTTCTGTGTTGTATCCTGTGCCAACCCATACCAAATAAGACAGGTAATTAAAGGGTTTGAAAGGCTTTATTTCTGCTTTGTAAGTTTCCTGGTAGCTAATTTGATGTAGTAGTTAAGGTATCAGACTAGAAACCAGGAGACAGTGAGTTCAAGTTCAACCTTGGTCACAAAGCCAGCTGGGTGGCCTTGGACAAGTGACTTTCCATCAGTCCTGGAAAGGTGGCAATGGCAAACCTTTTGCGAAAAATCTTGCCAAAAATATACAGGGTTTTGTCCAAGCAGTCTCCAAGAGTTGGACATGGTTGAATGGAAGGAAAAAAAGTATTGTAATAGTTGGAAATCAGCAGAAAAATTAAACAATGAGAACGTGGAATCCTTGGTGCTCTTTGAGCTTGGTTGTTTTCTTGCAGACATTTGATTATCCAAAGCAGGAAACATCACTAGTAAAAATGTGTCTTGCAAGTTGTGCGAGTAGAAAGAGCAAATTCCAAGCTTCAGGAGTTATTGTAACAATCTTTGATTCAAGCATCAGAGAATTTTATGAACCAACCCAAATATCAATCTAAATGTCTAAATGCCAAGCAAAGAGAGTTCTTTCCATTAAGAGGGCAAAGATTTGAGGTTTATAGACTTCCAAATGCTGGTGGGATTTGTTTAGACGTGTTGCTGTCTTCTTCATGTGCAGAATCATGCTTATTATTCTGTTTCCTCAGCACATTGTAACTGCCAGCATGCTTTTGACTTGAGTCTTCTATTGAAGTCTACTTCCTTATTATCTGGATTGGATTTCATGTGCTCAGACTTAGTGTATCCTGGAGTGACCGTAGGTATGTTTGAGACCATTCAGGCTGCTGGTTTGTCATATTCAACCTTTGACTCAGCATTCAGATAAGCCTGAATTGAAAGGATTTATGAAAGCACTTTTTGTTCCCCACTTACATCGTACCTAGGGCCTTAGGTCTCTGGGGATCCATTCAGTGTGTCTTCTGGCAGAGTCATGTGTCTCTCTGTGAAGCTTTATATATTGAGATAACCAAACCTCAGCTGAGGCTTTATTTTAACTCAGTTTGACATGGGAGAGCATGCCCAGAACTGTGATAGATTGGAGCAGCCAATTTATAAGTTTCATAGATAAATAAATGACCTCAATATCCAAAGTTGGAATATTTTTAGAATTATATAGCTTCTTCACCCAAAACTACTCTGTTTTGCTTGGATTGACCCTAGGTTTGTTGTTCTCCATCCTGATTGTAACAAGCTTTAAACATTGGGAAAAATGACAGTTATTTTACATAACAGTGTAACTTCATTACATTAATTTTACTCAGGGCTTTTTTTTCTCATAGAATGCTCAGAACAGCGTTCCGGCACCTTTTTGTTTGCAAAAAAAAGAAGCTCCCTCTATTGGCTTTCAAAAGCCTATTGCAGGAGTAGGCAATCTTGACTCTTTTTTATGACTCGTGGACTTCAACTCCCAGAAATCCTGAGCCAACCATGCTGAGGAAAAAGAGAGAGGTTTCCAAGCTAAGCCATGCTGGCTCAGGAATTCTGGGAGTTGAGGTCCTTGAGTCATAAAAGAGCCAAGGTTGCTTACCCTGCACTAGAGGAGGACATTAAAATTATTTACAGGGTTACTTCTTTAGGAACTAAACGTTTAGAATCTAAAACAGCTGATTCAAAAAAGCCAACAGGAAAGAACCTCACATTTTTTATCTGCTTCTGTCTTTTGGAAAGTAAAATTAGATAACAAAATAATTATTTCCTATGTTAACATATCTGCAATGAAACCAATAAACGTAACAGGAAAGAAATATTTCTCTCAATGTAATATGTCTAATTTAGCTGATGCTAGAAAAAAATAGTATCTTTTGCATATACTCTTGAAAACCATTTTGAATCTAACCATCTATTACAACTAAACCACTTTAAATTAAACAATTCTTAAGAATGAAATATTCTTAATTTGGACTTTACTTTTACTGTTTGGATTTGAAGTAGGAAAAATTGACAGAGACCAGGCCAAGCTCTTCAATGTAGGAAAGAGTTTATTTGCGCAGGTTCAAACTGCCAATAAAGCATTAAAAAAAATGTCTGAACCCCGAAAGGTCCAAAGCAGCATACATTTATATAGTTACATTCATTTGGTATTCATACATCGTAGTATAGGCGTTACATAGGGAGGAATAATATATGGTAATGTAGATAACATCATATGGAGAAGTGAAATATGCTTAGTGTGGATAAACAACAGAAAAAGGAGGTTACATGTGATATATGGCTACCCCAGAGGAAAACAACAGGATGCATATGTCTGGGTCAGGATAAAAATACTAACGGCTGAGCACAGTTGTTGGCTGACAAGGAGAGGGAAGTAGGACGTGGGTCAGAGGCTTAGGCCTTAAGAGCTCTGCTGTAGCCTGAACCAAAGTTTCATACCTTCAGGCCTTCTGTCCAATCTTTGGGTAAAAATGTTACACCTGAGTTGGTACCTTAGTTTGCACTGTCTCATATTCCCCCCTTTGTGGCCCTTCTGAATCTACCAGGAGGGCCACATATTCGCCACCCTGTTTGTCAAGCTGTTCCTTGTGAAAGTCCCACATCACCATTACCTGTGCAATGGCCCTTCGTTCTGCTAATAAGGACAACCTATTGGAAATTGCTTTAATAAAGATAGGCAAAATACAAGAAATCAACACACATCCTGCAGCTATCAGTCCTATGCAAGCCACAATTGCTTGTAACCCTGGAAGTTTGGGAAACCATCCACTGAAAATCTTTTGGAAATTAAAACCCTTCCAGGTTTGATCTGCATTGTGTGTTAATTGCCTCATTTCAGAGGTTAATTGTTTGATTATTTGTCCAGTTTTATCAATTTGAAGACAATAATTTGAAAAATTGAATTTTCCACACCATCTTCTTTTGCTAATAGGTAATCCAAAGCCAATCAGTTTTGATAGACAGCTATCCGGATTTTATCAGTAGTTTCAGCTAACAAGTTTAAGACATTATCTAGGCATTGCCCTGCCAAATCCACAACAGCCTGCAGCCTAATTATTGGTGTTCTGTAACCATCCTCCGATAGATACAAAACACAAGTTCTAGGCCTCACTGAGGGATCATTTTTATGCATTCATATCCTGAAAATACTGGGATACTACACTCCAAAATTAGAGGAGGGGGTGTTCCATTGTATGGGGCTTTTGCACACATTCCCTTTCTGTACACGTAACCCACATACTTACAAGCTTCAAAATTGGCTGGTTGCCAATTCTACCAAACACCTGTGGATACTGACAGGGATGTAGTAAATTGTAATTCCAATATTCAGGATTAAAACTAAGTGGATGATTTCCATTACAATTTCCAATGCCTACAAGAAATGATTGAACAATCTGAAGTGTTTCCTTTGGCTTACTCCAAAGTCAATAATTGTAAATACAAACATTGTTACATGTGGTACAACACAATACACCCATAGCAGAAATAAACTTTTCTCCATTTTTCTCTCGTGCGTAGAAAGTCAGCTTCCAGAATGACTTAGCAAGGGTTCTTCACTACTGTGTGTAGAAGAACCTATTGCCGGTAAGGTTCTAGCAGAGTATCTTTTTAATGCATATACTAAAGTTTCTTAAATAAGTTCAATTTCACTAACAAATCCTATATCATTTTCGTTTAAACATTAACTTTGTAGGAGCCACTGGATCTTTAAACATCACCCATTCAGGTTCATCTGCTGCTTTGACCCTTGTCCAGTGGATCCAAGATTTGGATTCTGCAATTTTTACAGCAAGAGGAGAGAACATAATAACAACATACAGTCCTTTCCATCTGCCTTATAATTGTTCCCGCTTCCAATGTTTCACCCAGACTTTGTCTCCAGGTTTAAAAGGAAACGTTAATTTTGTTTCTAATTTAGGAGGGGTTTGCTTAGTCACATAATTGCGAAGCTTTTCAACCTGCTTTATTTAGTTCTTGTACCATCTCCATGTTCCATACTCCCCCCTTCATTTTAACAGAGTGGGAGGACGGCTAAACATCAACTCAAACAGGGACAATCTGCATTGTCTTCATGGCGCACATCTCACAGAATACAGTGCTAAGAGCAAAACATCAGGCCACTTTTCCTTTAAAGTGCGATTCATTCGTTCCACCCTAACCTCCGCCTGTTGCATCAACTCTCCCAATGCAACTTTGTATCTATGTACAGATTGAAAGCTTTCTCGAAATTGAGCACAACCAAAGGTAGTGCTGCTAAGAGCAATCTTAATGTCCTTGAAAGCTCTTCTTTGTTCTCCTCCCCACTGAAAATGTTCAAAATCACCCCCCTTTGTAGCTGTATAAAGCAGAGCTGCCAACAGTGCAAAATTAGGTATCCAGATTCTGCAAAAACTAGCCAGCCCCCAAAACCTCACAGCTGCCATCTGTTTGCTGGCTCAGCAATGGCTAGAATCGCTTGCTTCCTTCCCTGTCCTAGGGCTCTCTGACCATGCTCAATATCGTATCCCAAATATCTTACTTTCTGCTGTACCAACTGCTTTCTTTTTGGACACCTGATAACTGCATTTTAATAACAGATGCAAAAGAGTTCTCGTATTATCCCAACACAATTCCTGTTTTGCCTGTAACCAATACATCATCTATGTACTATAAAACTATATCCCCAGGTTGTCGGGGTACATAATGGTGCAAGTCTTTTTCTAGGGCAGTACCAAATAAGGTGGGTGAATTCTTAAACCCCTGGGGAAGCCGAGTCCATGTGTATTGCCTCTTCTGATCTGACCCCAGGCTTTCCCACTCAAACGCAAACAATGGCTGACTAATCTTGTGGATCGGGATCATGAAAAAGACATCCTTTAAGTCTATTACTGAGAATCACCTAGCAGTCGGCGGAATCAAGCTAAAATGGGAGTGTTCCAAGGTGACTGAACAGGCACCAAAATCCCTGCTTTAAGATGTTTTTGAATGCTTTCATATATCGCAGCGGTGGCTTCATTAGAGCATGGGTGCTGACGAATATGAATTGGCGTCGCTAAAGGCTTCACCTCCATTATTATCGGAAGGTGATGAGTTGCAAATCCGGGAGGGTTATCTTCTGCCCATATTCCTGAAACTTCAAATTCCCTCCATTTCTTCTCATTGTTTCCCTAGTTACCATGAGTATCCACATTGCTTTATTCAACTTCCGTCTCCCATCTGGCAACATTCACTTCACACTTTCTTCCTATTTTTCTCTCTTTCCATATTTTTTATTGTACATTCTTGTTCCTTCAACATTCTAAGACTTGTTTTAAGGCATACAGTGCACACGTTTGTGCTGACCCCATTAATAGCAGTAATGCATGTAATTCACAAGTCTGTGCAAACCAAATTAAAACCAACTTTCCTGTTTCTTCCTTCTATTATCCATTCCTTCACTGCCCTTCTGTCACTCTGGCCTAACTTCTGTCTTTTTTTACACGAGCCAACTGTTTCCCTTAGCTATTAATCAGTCCTCTACATTTCTCTTCTCCAAAAGTATTGAAGACTCCATAAGCATATTCTCCTTTTCCCTTATTAACAACTTCAGCACTTGCTGAACGGCATAAAATCCACAGGTTAGTGCTGACCAAGGGAGGGAAATTCTCCCAACTTCCACTCACATTTTCTTCCTCCCCATCTACTATCACACCTTCATTATGTCCTGGTTTTTTTGTCTTTTTGTTTTCCCAACTACTTTGCGCCCATAAACACCCCTCCCCCTTTGCGTTGCCCACGCGTGCACCCGCAACCGTGCTCACCTGCGTACTGCCCTCCGTGAGGTAAGTGTTTTGGGTGACCCTCTAACCTCCTAGAGCCCCACCCCATGCAGCCACGCTAATTAGTCCCCACTGTGTAACCACCCCTTCCCAACCGGCCGGTTCCCCCCTCACCCCTGGATGGACCCAGCAGGGTACCTGCAAGCCCTGTCTGCATGTCCACCGCTACCAGCCCATTAGGCCCCGGCTCATTTTTGCTCGGAGCCGAGGAGGCTTGCAACTCCAAATTATGGCCGGTCACTGGCTCCTTTGGCGTGGTTCCTGCCTCCAGCAGGCAGGGCTGCCCTTCTGGGTGCCTGTGCGGCCTGCCGAAGAAACATTTGCTGCGGGCCTCTCCACAGTCGAGCAGTCCAGGCTGTCTGTCCAAGTGCCTGTGGGGCCTTCTGTGAGGTCCTTCCGCGCAGGTGTGGCTGGGAGCTGTTGTGCGGCTGGCCTTTGGGGCTGCTGCAGTTCGGCAGCCTCCAGTACTCTTGTTTGGGACGCCGGACTGTGAGGTGAGTTGACAAGGTTGCTGTGCATGGTTTCGGGATGGTTTGGTGTTGTGGGGCCAGCGCTCATGGCTAGGGCCCCTTTGTAGTGTCGGGCCCATGGGGCTCGACAGTAGAGGCTATAAAAAGACAAAAAAACAATAGGACTCCAGGTCCAGATGGATTATCTGCAGAGCTTTATAAATCGTTACAAGATGTATTAAGTCCTACTTTGAAAGAACTGTGTAACGAAATACTCCTGGAGGCTAAAATACCAAATACATGGACTGAACATTACTTTAATACCCAAAGAAGACTCTTAACGCAAATGAAAAACTATAGACCAATATCGTTATTAAATGTAGTTTATAAATTTTTGCCTCAATAATAGCAGAAAGACTAAAGAAATTTTTGACCAAATTTATACATACAGACCAAAATGGTTTTTTATCTAAAAGACAGATAAAAAATAATTTGGGAATGATTCTAGATGTGTTAGAGTATTATGAAATTCATTCAGGGAAACAGATGGCTTTAGTATTTCTTGATGCACAGAAAGCGTTTGATAATGTAAACTAACAATTTATGTTTCAACAATTAGAGGAAATGGATTTTGGAGAAAACTTTATAAATGTAATTAAAACAATCTTATCATGAACAGCCAAAATAATTGTAAATAGAGATTTTACAGAAAACTTTGACATTAAAAAAGGCACAAGACAGGGATGTCCACTATCTATATTGTTTATACTAACGCTATAAGTATTGAATAGAAACATCACACAAGATATAGAAATTAAAGGACTGGAGATAAAAGATGAAAAGTATAAACTACAAGCATTTGCATATGACTTGGTTTTTATATTGGAAGAACCGTTTGAAACAAGTACTAAACTTATAGAGAAAATAGAAAAATTTGGAGAAGTGGCAGGTTGAAAATAAACAGAAAAAAGACTAAAGTGCTAACAAAAAATCTAACAGAAAAACAAAAAAACCAACTAGTAAAAACCCCAAATCTACAAACAGTTTAAAAAGTTATATACTTGGGAATTTATTTAACATAAAGATGTGCAACAATAAAAGAAGATAATTATGTAAGATTGTTAAAACAAATAAAACTGGATTTGGAAAAGTGGAAAAACTTTCAACTTTCAATGTTAGGGAGAATAGCAACAGTGAAAATGAATATCTTACCGAAAATACTTTTTATTTCAAACGATTCCTGTAAGACTGGGAAAAGCCTTTTTTGATGAACTGAAGAACTGAAGAAGTGAAAGAAAGTGGAGGATTTGCTGGACTGGACATTATACTACCAAGCAACTATATTAATATGGCTTAAAGAATGGATAATGCTTGGGACTTCCGGGTGGCAAGGCGCCGCCGAAGACAGCTGTTTTTGAGCTGTCCGCTTCGCGGCTTTGTAGAACCGCCGAAAACAGCACCGATCAGCTGTTTCGGCGGTTCGGAAGCCCCCTCCTCGGGAGAAGAGGAGGGGGTGAGTATCCAGGTAGGGGTAGAGCTCTCCGGAGCTGCCAGAGCTTAAAGTTCTGGCGGCTGAAGGATCGAGCCCCCCCGAAGCCTGGATTCCTCCGGGCTGCGCAGCGTTTCTGCTCCGTGTTTTTAGGAGCAGAACAAGGCGAACGCAACCATCCCTGCCTACAGGAAAGGACTTTGGAAGGCAAGAAAGCAGGCAGAGCGATGCAGGAGAATAAGGAGTAAGTGGACTTTTGATCTTTGGCTCAATCCACATTGAAGACCCTGAAAGTGAAAGTGCGTAGTTGCAACAGTGGGGAAAATGGCGGCTAAATCTTCCAAACTTATTAGAAGTGCGTGGGCTTCCCCCCTGCAGCAATCTTCATTGCAAGCCTTAGCGCCTCCTGCACCTTCACCTTCGCCTGTTCTAACAGTTAAAGTTTTGCAAGATGCTTTGGAAAAGCATTCACAGCAATTAGCTGAGATGATAGATGAAAAGTTGGATGAGAAGCTGACAGAAAAATTACCTGAAATCATGGATGAAAAGCTGGAGGAGAAGTTTACAGAAATAAGGGAGGACATCTTGCTTGCATTTCAAGGCATGGCGATATGTATTGAACGCCTGGACGAAAGAGTGGAAGACCTCAGTCAAAATAATATTAAATTAGATGCAAAGATATCAGAGACTGAGAATGTGGTGGATAAAATTGATAATGATCTGACATTGGTGCAGTACCATGAAATGGAGTTTGCTGTGAGAATCAGAGGTCTCAAAGAGAATCCTAAAGAAGATTTAAAGAAATTAGTTTCTGTGGCTCTGGAAGAGGTGTTGGGACGGCCAGCTGAAGGAATTGCAGAAGATATAGATAAAATCTTCCGTGTCAATTCCTGGATTGCAAGACAAAGGAAATTACCTAGAGATGTGGTTGTTTATTTTATGAAGAGAGCAACCAGGAATGAAGTAATTCAAGTTTCTTACAATACTAAGCTTGTAATTGCAGAGCAAGAAGTTCTGGTTTTAAAAGAGATCCCTCCAAATATTTTAAGGAGAAGAAAGGAATTTGCATTTTTGGCACAGGAGCTTAAGCGACGTGATATAAAGTTTAGATGGGAGATCCCAGTGGGTATGGTGGTAATGTATGAAGGCACGAGATACCGTTTTGTTACAGTGATGCAGGCACGTGATTTTTATAGTAATGTCTTAAAAGCAACCCCCATACCACTTTTCGAATCAACAAAGAATAATGGTGAGGGAAAGCCTCAAGGTGCTGAAGGAATAACACAGACAGATGAGAAGGCAGCAGGAGTGGATCAAATTTCAGCAGTATCAGAGGAAGTAAGAGACCAGAGGATTACGCGTGCTGCTTCGAGACGAATGAGACGTGAGCAAGAACAGGATCAGCAGAATGTTGTGGAACCTCCAAAGCGTACCTATAGCGAAGCTGTGGGAGGGGCGCAGCCTAAAAATGTGAAGGGGATCCTGGAAGACGCGCTCCAAAAGCTTCGGGTCGCTAAAGATGGCGACTAAGTTTTTAACTTGGAATGTCAATGGATTAAATTCACCACAGAAGAGAAAGAAAATCTTTCAGTATTTAAAACAATTTAAGACTGATGTTATTTGCTTACAAGAAACACATATTAGAGCTATGGACCAAAAGTACTTATTAAATTCAAGATTAGGTACACAATTTATTGCCTCTGCAACAAATAAGAAAAATGGAGTGGTTATTTATGTCAAGAACACAAATACAGCGGAGTTAATTGAAGCAGATCAACAAGGAAGATATGTTATAGTAGACTTGTTAATAGAAGGCAAAAAAACGCTTTTGGTTGGATTATATGCTCCTAATCAACAACAAGCTGACTTTTATAGTTTATTACATAGCAAGATTACTCAATTGGATTATAAATCTTTTATTTTTATGGGAGACTGGAATGGTGTTTTGAACGTACAAATGGATAAGAGTGGATCTTTTAGAAGCACTCCAAGTCATGCTAAATTGCCTAAGTCTTTTTTTGAGATGATGGATGATATGGAACTGCGAGATGTTTGGAGGGAGAGGAATTTACAAGAGAAGGACTATACTTTTTTTTCTGATAGACATCAATCTTTTTCTAGGATTGATTTTATATTAGTGACTAATGATCTTTTTTCTAGGACTAAGAAGATAAAGATTTGTTCAAGAACTATGTCTGATCATAGTCCAGTTTGGTTGGAGATTGAAAAAGACATCAGAGACAGGCGTTCCTGGCGTTTAAATGAGAACTTATTTAGAAATCAGGAAAATGTGGAAGAATGTAAGAAACAGATGAAGGTTTTTTTTGAAACTAACATGCATAAGGGTACCTCTATGGAAATGGTATGGGATGCTAGTAAGGCGTATATGAGAGGTGTGTTGATATATTTAAATAATAAATATAGACGTAATTTGGAATTTAGGAGGAAGGAATTAGAGAAAGAGATTAAGGAAAAAGAAAAGGCGTTAATTTTGAACCCAACGGATGTGAAGATCAAAGAGGTTATTAATTTATTAAGAGGACAATTTGATAAGTTAATGGCTGATCAGGTGGCAACTAATTTACGGTTTGCTAGGCATAATACTTTTTTTAATGCTAATAAACCAGGTAGATGGTTAGCTTATATGCTAAGGAAGAAGCAAAGGGCTTCTAATATAGATAAAATAGAATATAAGGGTAAGGTTGTGTATCAGCAGAATCTTATTAAGGAGACTTTTCTTGACTTTTATTCTAAATTATATGCTAGAGATAAGATTAATGAAACAGATATTGATGTATATTTGGGGGATGTCAGCATCCCGGTTCTTACGCAAGAACAAAAAGAAGAGATGAATCAACTAATAACTGAGGAAGAAATATTTTTGGCAATTAAACAGTTAAAAGTGGGTAAAGCGCCAGGTACAGATGGTTTGACTGCTGTGTATTATAAAAATTTACAGTTTGAAATGATAAAGCCATTACAGGAATTGTTTCAGACAATTCAAAAGGGGGGAGGAGTACCTCCGTCTTGGAAAACTGCTTTTATTTCTTTGATTCCGAAGGAAGACCAGGATCTTACTCAAGCAAGAAATTATAGGCCAATATCACTTTTGAATACGGATTACAAGATATTTGCTAAGGTTTTAGCTAATAGACTGATGAGAGTATTGCAAGAGGTAATTCATGATGACCAAACTGGGTTTATAAGTGGTAGACAAATGAAAAATAATGTGAGACATATAGTTGATTTGTTGGAATTTTTGGAAAGGAATAACCAGATCCCTGCAGCATTGATCTTTTTGGATGCTGAAAAAGCCTTTGATCAATTGGATTGGAAATTTTTGATCAAAGTATTAGATAAAATGAATTTTGGGGATGAATTTCTACAACCAATTAAGGCATTATATCAAAAACAAACAGCTCGTATAATTGTGAATAATAGTTTGACTGAAATGTGTAACATTGAAAAGGGTACGAGGCATGGGTGCCCGTTATCACCTTTATTATTTGTTTTAACACTGGAGATATTATTGATTAAAATACGGAATTCGGAAACAAGGGAATTCAAATAAGAGATCAGGATTATAGATTGAGGGCGTTTGCGGACGATCTGGTTATTACGGTGACACAGCCAGAAAATTCTGCTATGGAACTGATGGAGATAATAATGCAATATGGGAAAGTTTCTGGATTTAAGGTTAATATACAAAAAACTAAAATGTTATCTAAAAATATGACAGTATCACAAAAGGTATCTTTAGAAAGGTTAACTGGATTTGAAATTGTTGAAAGGGTTAAATACTTGGGGGTATACTTGACACCCTCAAATGTAAAATTATATAAAAATAACTATGAAAAGCTATGGAACAAAGTACAAAAAGAACTGGATAGTTGGAAAAAATTACAATTGTCATTATTGGGAAGAATTGCAGCAGTGAAAATGAATGTTCTGCCAAAATTTCTATTTTTGTTCCAAATGATACCCATTCTTAAAAAGGACTCGAATCTGGAGGAATGGCAGAAGGGTATTAATAAATTTGTTTGGGCAGGGAAAAGGCCACGGGTGAAATTAAAAATTATGCAGGATATGCATGAAAGAGGTGGCCTAAAAATGCCCAATCTTAAATTATATTATGAAGCTGCTGCATTATCAGCGATAAGTGATTGGATTAATTTAACACAAGAGAGATTATTAAATCTTGAAGGTCATGATTTGCTATTTGGTTGGCATGCATATTTATTGTATGATAAGAAGGTAGATAATGTGTTTAAGATGCATATTTTAAGACATGCTTTGTTGCGAGTTTGGAAAAAGCATAGACATACGTTAAATTACAAGATACCATTATGGGCAATACCAAAACACGCAATAGAGAATATAAATGTTGGATTTAAACACGATGTGACTACATATAAGGAAATTTTGAGTTTGGAGAGGAACGTATGGTGTTTGAAGCCATATAATTTTTTACGAGGAAAAAAGATCGTTCAAACTTCGTTTCAGTATGGGCAATTACAAGCCAGGTGGAAAGAAGATCAGAAAACTGGTTTTTTAATGAATGATGAAAATTTGGTAAAGCAAATTAGAAATCAGGGTCCAGCACATATCAAACGGATATATCTTGCATTGATAGAAATTGATTCCATATCAGAAATTGTTAAAGATTGTATGATAAAATGGGCGCAGAATATTCAGGAAGTTATTACTATGGACACTTGGGAAAAGATCTGCTTGAGAAATGTAAAATTTACACAAGCTCAAAATCTAAGAGAGAACTTTTATAAAATGTTTTATAGGTGGCATTTAGATCCTAAAAAGTTAGCAAGTATGTATCCGAATTATCAGCCTAAATGTTGGAGATGTGGTGGCGAAGATGCAACGTATTTTCATATATGGTGGACTTGTAAAAAGGTTAAAGCATTTTGGATTAAAATCTGGTGGACTATGCAGAAGATATTCAAGAAAAGGATAAAGTTTTGTCCGCAATTGTTTTTACTGGCCATTATTACTGATACTACTGTTGTGGACATTAAGCTGATGCTGAACTTGATTACGGCAGCAAGACTTTTAATAGGACAATATTGGAAGAAGGAAGAACTGCCGACTATAGAAGAGTGGACTTTAAAGGTTTCCAACCTGGCAGAAATGGCGAAGATTTCAGCGTATTTGAAAGACCATTCGCAACAACGATATAATGCGGAGTGGAAAAAATGGATTGATTACATTCAGAATAAATATGGGACTAAAAAGTTTCATTTAGCATTTGAATAAGTAATGATGGGACATTTATATTGCTTGTAGTCATTTTATAAGAGCTAAAGCGCGGTAGACCTAATAGTTTATTGTTATTAGCATATGGTAGTTTATGATTTTTTTCTATTTTTATACCTTGTATTCAGCTCTGGGAAGTCGGGGAGGGGGGAGGGGGGAAGAGGAGGGTGGGAGGGGGGAATTGGGTTGGGAAGGGAGGGAGGGGGTGGGGGTTGGGATGTTAAAGATAAAATGTACTGAAAAACTTTTCAGTAAAAAAAAAAAAAGAATGGATAATGCTTAGAGACAAAAGACTATTATACCTAGAAGATTATAACCTACAACTTGGTTGGCATGCCTTTCTGTGGTATGGGAAGAATAAAATTTATAGATACTTTTAAAACCAGTTTTTATAAGAAATGCACTTCTTTTAGAATGGGGAAAAATAAAAGCGAAAATTTGTATCAAGATACCTGGATGGCTTTCAACAATGGAAGCATTTGCTTACCCAAATTTAATTAATTATGACAAAGTTGTGACCTATAAAGATATCTTGGACAATGAAGGGAAATTGAAAGTCAGATAAGACTTACAAGGTATTCTATCATGGTGGCCATACTTGCAAATGCAAGTGAGATATGAAAAAGTTGTTAAAACAATGCGATTTTAAAAGAAGAGACAAAATTTGACCAGATACTGTTAAAAACAGATGAAAAACTGATTAAGAAACTCTATAAATATTTCTTAAGCTTAAAGATGGAGGAAGAACAAGTAAAATAAACAATAATAACGTGGGCAAAGAACTTCGGACATAATATAGAATCAGAAAACTGGCAAAAGGTATGGAAAAGAAATGCTAAATTAACGAAAGCAGTGCCATATAAAGAAAAGATATAAAACATTTTACAGATGGCCTTTAACACAGTCAGATTAGCAAAAATGTTTTAAAATACTTCAAACAAGTGTTGGAAATGTAAAGAAAGACCAGATACTTTTTACCATACCTGGTTGACATGCCCTAAAGCAGGGCTTTTCAACCAGTGGTACGGGTACCGCCTGTGGTACATTGGCACCTGGCAGGTGGTTCATGACCATCCTAGAAAGGTGGTAGTGGGGGAGGGGAATGAGCTGAACCGGTGGCAGCACCGCATAAGCCTGAATGAGAGATGGCTAGAGCTGCAGGGCTGTCAGGGCTCAACGGAAGCGCCAGGATCAGCGCCAAGCTCCAGCTGGAGCTTGGCACTGATCCCGGTGCTTCTGCTGAGCCCAGAAGAAGTGCTGATCAGCTGGAACATTGCAGCATCTCCAGGGTCTTGTGATTTACATTCAGATGCTTGGCAACTGATTCATATTTATGACGGTCACATTGTCCCAGGGTCATGTGAAGTGACCAAAACCTGCTGCAACCACCCAGCAGACAGGGAATAAAAACCAAACACCCCCACCCCACCCCCACTGCCAATCCTCAACAGAAATGCTCACAACAATGAAAACCTCAGACAGGAGGAAGAGCGCCGCTGGGCAGGCAGGCAGGTATCTTGCTTGGCTGTGGCTTGGGGGGGCACTTTTTCAGTGTCATTGTAACTTCAAACAGTCACTAAACGAACTTTTGTAAGTCGAGGATGACCTGTACTTCATCACCTTTTTCCTTTTTTTGGTCATCAAGTTTTTGACACCTTGCTAGGCGACTGGTGATACTCGGATGTTGCCATATCCTAAAAGTGGTACAATGGGTGAAAAGGTTGAAAAACCCTGCCCTAAAGCAAAAAGATTTTGGTCACAAATACATTTATGGTTGGAGAAAATGACTAAAAACCAAATAGACTAAGCCAGAATTATTTTTGTTAGGAATAATAGGAGCAAATTATTAGAAAGACTATGCATTTTTAATACTAACTGCAATAAGAATTGTATTTGCCCAATATTGGAAAAATGAAAACTGAAGAAGAATTAATTAAGAAAACTTTAGAGTGTGTAGAAATGGGTAGATTGACTTTCAAGATAAAAGAGAAAGAAGACTCAGTGAATGATATAATATGGGAGAATTTTTATCAGTGGCTAGAAAAATGAGTTAGAGAGAAAGGAATGTGATATGTAACATTAAATATATATTAGTAGGAAGAAGACTATTGAGTGATTAATTAACATATTGTTTATGATAATTAACTACTACTCATTGTTCTTTTAAATACATGAAGCTAGACAAGATGCTGTTTGTTAAATATGAAGAATGTTATTTTAGAAAACCTTAACCCTAACCCAAAGCCTAACCCTAACCCCAAGCCTAACCCTAACCCCAACCCCGACTCTACCTTATTCCTAATCCTAACAAAAAAACCTAATTGTGTGTGTCTGTGTGTGTTTGTGTAAAATATGTAAATGCCAGTTTTCAGCAAACCATTGTAAAACACAGTCGCATGATGTTGGAATGCTACAGATGGCCATAAATGTGGCACAGTTGCTGAGTGCCCAAAGTGTGGTTGTGACCATAGAGGCTGCCTAAATGTCAGAACTTTGTATAAATTCATAAATACCCCCCAGGTAGGGGATAAATATATGTATTCTTTTCTGGAAATACACATCCTTTGAACATCCAAAGGAAATCACCAATTTGAGATACAGGATTTATTGGGGCCTGACATGGCATTCAGGAAAGCTGTTGCATCATCTGGGCTTGATATTTGGATTTCCAAAGATGTAAGATGTGAGGATACAAGGCTTGGTACAAAGGTGTTGCCACAGAAAAAATATCTCATTTGTTGACAACTTTCTCACTTTTGAAAGTGTTAACACCCTCAAAAAGCCCCAGAGGATAATTTTAAGGACTGGGCAATTTCAAGTGGACATCTTGGCTTGAACAGCAGTTAAATGTTGACCCAGGAAATCTAACATTTTGTGTTATTTTTCAAAGCAAGTTTGGTGATTTCTTGAAATTTAAGGGAATGCCAACCATAATTTTTGTCAATGGATTCAACTTTCCATTTTTTTTACTGGTTTCTCATTCCCCCCCCCTTTTTTTCTTCCTCTCATTAATAAATGTAAAATTACCTTGACAGTCCTCTCATTTTGTACTTCTGCCAGAAGATCTCAAGTGGTGATCATATGATCCTGTTGTAAAAATTTGCCCAAATTATGATCACATGTCATGAAAATCCTGCAATGGTCATGAGTGTGAGGACTGGTCATAAATCAATTTTCAAAGGTCACTAAACAGGAACAAACTAAAAGAAGATCCTCAAAACAAGTGGTTTTATCTTCAGTCCTTTCAGATTGAGGAACAATGTCAGGACTGCCATCATTTGCTTGAGCTTCGCCTTCATTAGCTACAGTCTGCCATGAACTATGGGGGGAGGGAGCTGAACCGGAGAGAGTTGAATGCTTGGGAGAAAGTGAAACAAATGAAACCAACAACTCATTGTAATATTCAGAAACACCAGCTCAAGGTCAAAACTCTGGAGATGTTAGAACAAAAAGGGAGAAAAAAAAGTTATGGTTTGTAATAAACCTCCTTTCAATTACTCGGTTATCTAGATATGTTAAAACTTAAAATTTTAGGTTCAGTTTCTATAAATATAGGCTGCAGCTTTTGGAGCTTTTTAAAAGTTAGTTTAATTAGAAACGTCCGGTTTGCACTCATAGTGCATGGTCATGTGACAGTGGACCTCCGCTCCCCACGGCTAATTTCACCCTGCCATTTCTCTGTTCCTGG
The DNA here is from genome assembly GCA_024449315.1 of Daboia siamensis. Classification (NCBI taxonomy): domain Eukaryota; kingdom Metazoa; phylum Chordata; class Lepidosauria; order Squamata; family Viperidae; genus Daboia; species Daboia siamensis. The sequence goes on along the minus strand of JAKJMR010018015.1, from coordinate 828,349 downwards.
TGGGTTTTTTTAAAAGCCCCAGATCTCTCGGAGGGAGATTAGAAACGGAGGTGCTCAGCTGAACGGTTCTGGATGGCGGTCCAAACTGCAGAAAGCAGAAAAGCCTAGGAGAAAGCTGGGTGAAAAAGATGGCCCATTATGGCGGCTGTGAAGAAATGTCAGCTGTCAGCTGGACAGAAACAGTGGTGAATCAGCAGGACAGTGATTCAACTAACGTGGTGGAGTGAGTACTCAGCAAACCTTCATAAGTGTTCCGCATCGTGAAATCATTCCGGAGAATTTCAGAGAAGAAAATAGGAGAAGCCCCAGAGTGAAAGGGGGAAATCATTTCCCCTGTCAGATAGCGTTGACAAGGAGACAGGGGAAAAAAGAGATTTGACGTTAAAGCAACAGACTCACAGGCTGTAAGGACTGGTGAACAAGGGTGGTTTCTCTTTCTGGCTCCTGCAGCAAAGCCAAGAAGAAGTTAAAAAAAAAATCTTGAAGAGCAACTGTGGACTGAGCTCAGAGAGCAGACATTTTGAATAAGAACTGATGACCAATTAGCATTAAATGAGGAAAGAGTGATACTCATAAGTTAAGAAGTGAAGTAATTGCTTTAAAAATTTTCTAAAATAAAAGGGATAAACTGTAATTGATGTGAGAGCTTAGACCAATAAGAATTAATTGATTATAACCCATTGTATGATTAAATTGGAGGAGGGTAACTAGGAACAAAAGGTTGAATGCCCAAGGAGGGTGAGAAAATTTATTTACTTGTCTTCTTGTTGAATACAATAATATCTATAACTGTCAAGGGACTGATTGTAAAACCTGATCTTTATTGCTAATGAACTGAATACTAGTTACAATATTTAGGTAATTTAATGTTATATTATTGTTACATGCTACTACATAGATAAATTAGGACTGTAATGTAATATAAATACTTGAAACTGATTAATATTGATTATTGTATATTAGAAGTGTCAGTGTAATAGATTTCATATTGTGTTAGCAACAAAATATATCATTGTTAAGATATAAGGTACTAGTGACTATAACCTTGGAAGAATAATAAATTCTCCAGATGTGGAGGGAAAGACAAAGATTGTGTATAAGTGGGAGGATTGGTTGATGTCATTTCAAAAGATGACAAGCATCCCAAATCTAACAAGAGTTGGGAGTGGAAGAAGGCAGATAGCCCAAGCCTCATCGGTGGAATTAAGCCCAGCAAGGCAAAGATCCATAGAAGAGATGATGCCACAGGAGAGAGCAGGCTCACTTAAAGACCTACAAGCAATGCTACAATCCATGCAAGAGCTTATGCTAAGAAACCATGAGGATCCGAAAAAAGAAACAGGTGAAATAAAGAATGATACTGGAGAACTTAAAGAGAAGATGGAAACAATGGACGGAAAATTTGAATGTTTCCAACAACAAATATTGAAAAATGAACAGAAATTATTAGAAATGGAAGACAGAATGAATAAGGAGGAAAGAAGATGAAATGAATAAAAAACTCTCACAAGCAAACAAAGAACTAGAAAAAACCATCATCCTGCTTGAAACTGAGAAAGCAGACCATTATCTATGATTTTAAAATTTGAAAGAAGAGAAGGGGGAGGACCTCCCAGAAATGATGATGGACTTGTTAGCGAGGGCTCTAGGGACGGGGAAAGAAGTGATGGCAAATGAGATTGATGAAATATACAGAATCCACACAAACTACGCGAGAAGAAATAACCTAGGGATGAGATCTTGCACAGAACAAGGGACAACCTGATAGAATACAGAGGCGAACAACTAACTGTCCTCAAACAAGTTCCCAGGAGGGTAAGAGACCTGAGAAGACCCTATCAACATATCACATTGAAGTTAATAAGACAAAACATCAATTTTAGGTGGCTGATGCCGGAAGGGATTCTGGTGAAGAAAAAAAGATACAGGCTAGATATGATTGACAAAGCAGAAGAGTTTTTCCAGCAGCACCTAGGCAATGAAGATGAATTAGAAGAAAGAGAGTTAAGAGAAGAGAACAATACAGAGAGATATAATAGAAAGACACGAGAATCACAAGGTGTCAGGCCCCACCTCAATCCACATCTTACAAAATAAGAACTGTTGGATGCAAGTTTGTCTAAAAGGAAAAGTTTACTAGGATGAGATCCATTGTGGCAATACAAGACGGGATCTAACAGAGTTACATTTCAATCCTATATAAAGCATTCCCATTTCAACCCCCTCCCCTCATCCATTTGGTCAGGCTCCCATCATTTACATAGGTGTCAGGCCCTTTCGTGGGAAAGGGAACTCTTCTTGTTTTTATTGTTATTGCTTCTTCCTTTTCAATTGTAAATGGAGATGCGATCCAGATCTCTCTCTCCCACTGCCCCCCCAGATCAAAAGCTTCCCTGGTGTTTGAAGACAGCCTATTGCAATCTGAGTAACTATCCTCTCCCCTCCCCCCCCTCGGAGAGATGGCAGAATCCCCAGAATAAGCACAATATTATACCTATACAATTATGAAATGTGATATAAATGGATTCTGACACAAGGGAAAGAATGGGAAATGGAGAGAAGAGAAAAAATGAGAATTAACTATGACAATGATGATGAGAGTAGACACAAAGAAGGAAGATAGACCAACAAGAGCAACAAGATCAAAACATAGGCAGTAATGTGGAAATATTAACAGTATTATCGTTAAATGTAGATGGACTAAACTCCCCGCTAAGAGAAATATAATTTTGAATAAGCTTAGTAAGAAAAACTTAAGACATAATAATTTTACAAGAAACACATATAAAGAACCAAGACCAAGGTCTACTAAATCACTCTAAGCTATGAATCAAATTTGTATCGCTTTCACAGCAGAAAAAAGGAGGAATTGTGATATATGTTAAAGAAAGAATCCCAGCAAAACAAATCTATTGAGATGAGGAAGGTAGAATAATGATCATTGAAATTTCTCTAAATTAAAAAAAAGGTCACTCTGGTAGAAATTTATGCCCGAATTAAAAACAAAGACAATTTTATAAGAAACTGCATAAGATTATTGCTGATATTCAATATGAGAACATTTGTTTAATTGACAATTTTAATGCAATTATAGACAGAGAATTAGACTATAAGAGTAAGGAAGTAAGGAAACAAACCAGAACAATATTACCTGGTACTTTTTTTAAAATGGCAGAAGATTTAAATATTCGAGATAGTTGGAGGAAGAAAAATCTGAATGAAAAACAATTTACATATTATTCAAGGCGGCACCAATTGTGGTCCAGAGTTTATATGGTCTGGACAATGAAAGAATTAAATTCAGATAGATGATGTAGTAATAGACATTAATACTTGGGCAGACCATAATCCCATTATAATTAAATGGAAAAAACCGAAGACAACAAGGAGGTGACTCTAAAAAAGGCAATCCTAAACCAAATAGAATTTAAGCATAAGATGGAAGAACAAATGCGGATATTCTTCTAGACAAACAAGAAAGAGGAGACTAGCACTCACAATTTATGGGATACAGCCAAGGCTGTTATGAGAGGAACTGCAATTGCGTACATAGAAAAGGGAGAAATGGCACAAAAAATAAAAAGTATTAGACAAAATTTTTTTGAACAGGCAAACAAATCCAGAAGATGGTTGGCCTATAGATTGAAAAAACAAAAAGATAAAAGATGGAGTAATAAACTAAGCAATCAAGCAGGGGAGATAGTACATAAAAAAGAAGGGGGAAAAAAGGGTGATGTATGAATTCTATAAAAATCTTTAAAAGATGATGAAAAGATTACCGAGGAAAGAATATCACAATATCTTATGAAAGCGGACTTACCGAAGGTTCCAGAAGAATTTCAAAATATATTAAATAAGGATATAACAGTCCATAGAAGCAATTAAAAAGCAAAAAAGTAATAAAACACCTGGCCCTGACAGATTACCATCTGAAATATATAAGAACCTCCAAGAACTTTTGGCCCCAACTCTATTGGACATATTTAACAATGTACTAAACACAGCAAAAATCCCAAACTCATGGAAAGAAGCAACCATCTCACTAATTCCTAATGAAAACTCTGATTTGACCTGCATTAAAAACTACAGGCCCATTTTTTTATTGAACACGGATTATAAGATTTTCATGACCATAATGGCAGAAAGATTAAAAAAAATATTTAGCTGAATTTATCCGTGCCAACCAAATGGCTTCTTGCCTAAAAGACAAATTAGACATAATGTTAGGATTATACTAGACACCTTAGTATATTATGAATCACACACCGAAAAACAAATGGCATTAATTTTTGTTGACGCTCAGAAAGCATTTGATAATGTCAAATGGAATTTTGTGTTGACTCAACTTAAACAGATGGAATTTGGGGGAAAATTTATAAACATGTTTAAAGCAATCTATTCCAAACAAGAAGCAAAAGTAATCATAAATGGAGAATTAACAAAAAGTGTTCAAATACAAAAAGGCACGAGACAAGGTTGCCCACTATCTCCTCTATTATTTGTTCTTTCTTTAGAACCTCTTACAAGAATAATACGAAAAGATAAGCTGATTAAAGGACTAGAAACCAGAAATTTAAATTATAGGCCTATGCAGACGATTTAGTTTTCATTTTGGAAGACCCCTTAGAATCTGGAACAAGACTATTACAGGTGCTAGAAAATTATGGAGATGTTGCAGGGTTGATGATTAATAAAAAAATAAAATGTTAGTTAAAAACATGTCTAATTTACAAGAAACTGAGCTAGTAGAAAAAATTAACATCCAGACATCTAAAATAGTAAGGAACTTGGGGATCCAACTGTCAGCAAGATGTATTACACTTAAAAGAGAAAATTATGACAAATTAAAAGATCAAATTACAGCAGACTTAGACAGATGGAAAAACTTGCAGCTTTATGAGGAGAATAGCGACAATCAAGATGAATATACTTCCCAAATTACTTTTTTTATTCCAATGTGTACCAATTAAATTAGGCAAGGATTTTTTTGAAAATTCAAACAGAATTACATCCAATTTTATCTGGCAAGAATTAAATTAAAATTATTACAGGATGCAAAGGAAAGATGAGGGCTCGGCCTTCCGAATTGGGAAAAATATTATCAGGCGGCAATGTGGTATGGATAAAGGATTGGATACACCTAAGGAATAGAAGACTACTAGCATTAGAAGGCCACAACATGCAAATAGGGTGGCATGCCATAATGTGGGACGGGAAATATAAGGCTCATCAGTACTTGCAGAATCATCATATTAGATGGGCACTATTAGACGTGTGGATAAAAATTAAAAAATTTAACTATATAGAAATCCTCAATTGGCTTTCCATATTAGAGATATTCATGCACCCCAAATTCATAAACTTAGGAAGAGTAATCACATATAAAGATATCTTAGACGAGAATGGAGACTTGAAAACAAGGAAAAGACTATTAGAAGACGGTATAGAGCTGTAATGGTGGGCATACTTACAAATACGGTTATGATACAGAAAAGACAAAAAAGAACCAGGGATAAAATTAGAGTACACACAATTAGATAAAATCCTTCTAGGAACAAGACCAAATGATAAAAAAGATATATCAATATCTATTAGAACAAGATATGTTAGAAGAACAGGTAAAAGATACAATATTAATCTGGAGCAAAAATTTTGGTTACAGTATAAGGTAAAGGTAAAGGTTCCCCCGCACATGCGTGCTAGTCGTTTCCGACTCTAGGGGCCGGTGCTCATCTCCGTTTCAAAGCCGAAGAGCCAGCGCTTGTCCGAGGACTTCTCTGTGGTCATGTGGCCGGCATGACTAGACGCCAAAGGCGCACGGAACGCTGTTACCTTCCCACCGGAGTGGTCCCTATTTTTCTACTTGCATTTTTACGTGCTTTCGAACTGCTAGGTGGGCAGAAGCTGGGACGAGTAACAGGCGCTCACTCTGCTATGCGGCACTCGGGATTCGACCCGCCAAACTGCCGACCTTCTGATCGACAAGCTCAGCGTCTTAACCCACTGAGCCACCGCATCCCTTGGTTACAGTATAGACCTAGATAATTGGCAGTCACTAAGGGATAGAAACAGGAGGTTAACGCTAGCCACCTCCTATAAAGAAAATTTATAAAAGATGTTTTATAGGTGGCACCTTGCCCCCCATAAGGCTAGCAAAAATAGATAAAAAAATCTCACCGACATGCTTTAAATTCAGAAAGCTTCCAGGGACCTACTATCACATGTGGTGGGAATGTCCAAAAGCACAAAATTTTTGGCACCAGATAAAAAATTGGTTGAAAGAAATATTATTACAAAACAATTGATTTAAAACCAGAAACCACCTTATTAGGGATTATTAATGATAAACTCAGCAAAGCATTTTTCTACTTACTATTGCATATTTTAACCACGGCAAGATTGGCCTACTGCCAAAAATGGAAAAGAAAGGAAACCCCTACTGAAGAAGAAATAATAAATAAAATTCTATCCTGCGCCGAAATGGACAGGTTAACTCTAGAGATTAAAAATAAAACTGAAACAAGAGTATTATGAAATTTGGAAAAATTTGTATGAATGATTAGAGATAAGGAGGAATGCTGAGATGATGTAAAGACTTCTTACTAACACCTATATCAGGTCACAATTGAAAGATATTTAAGTACAACGTAGACGACTGAGAGATGGTTTACCAGAAAATTTACAGATGTTATATGTACATTTTGTCATACTCTGTCCCGTCATAGAATGTATTTTAATTTTCTGTTTTTCTTTTTGTTACATAAGGTAATATTAAGAGCAGTGCTGTAGCCAGGGAAGTTGAATCATGTCCACTTTTGTTTTTAAATGTACATTTAATAAAAATGTTCAATAAAAAATAAAATAAATATGGAAAAGATACCTTATGCGTTAGAACGTCAAAATAAACCTGAGAAGAAAGAAGACTTAACAAAATGGATACTGCCAGGAGAATCATTGTTTGGGAGACAAAAAGCATACATCCTATCTGCTATGTAACTTCTACTCCTAACAATAACTACAAAAATATAAGAACTGGACAAGTTGAAAATATTAATTTGGAAAACATTTTGGCAAAGGAAGAAGATTAGAGACTGGCTGAAGAGACTGGATTTTCCCTACTAGATGGAATATTATATGTGTAAACACTTGTTTGAATATGGCTAAATAAACAAATAACTTTGGCCATAAAGGGACTTTAGAATAAGTGGGATAAGAGATATAAGTAATATAGTATGTTTTGATAAGATACAAAATGTAAAAAATATTAGGATGTTCTAAGGGAAGCAAAAGTTTGAATTTTAAAGACAAATTAAGTTTGAAAAGATTTAGGATTAAGGAATGATTGAAATGTTGAGAGGAAATTAGGCTTAATAAGAACTCTGAAAAAAGGATATATAGTGATTTAACTAATTTTTACAAATAGAAGTGAAATATAAATGCTATGGATAGATGTTATGATAGATAAGTAGTATATTATCTATAATATATATGAAAATATTGGGATGATATATTTAAATGGAAAATTTGGATATTTAGATGTTAAATACTGGGGGAAATATGATTGACAAGAATTGTTTAAATATTATGGAGAAACTTTGCCTAAAGAGGATTTGTGAAAATAAGATAAATAGTGAATCAATAAGATGACTCACATGGAAATAACATAAGCTGATAAGAAAAAAAAAATGCTATATATGGATGCTACCATTGTTGGCATAAATATAGAAGAAAATGTTTTTATTTAATCATTTAAATATGGAAAATATTAAATATTAGAAATTATATTTGTTTAACGTTGTAGAAGGAGAATACTACTGGGTGAAGAGAAGATCAAGGAAATATATTATTAATTGATATGCTAATTATGGAAATATAAAAATTAATTATTATTGATTATTAACTATTATTAATTGTATATTCTTTTCTAAAAATTATGAACCAAGACAACACGCTGTACACCAGGCAATAAGTTTGTTATTGTAAAAAACCAATAAAACCTTTACAAATTTTTTTTTTAAAGTTAGTTTAGTTAGCAGTTTTTTCTACTATTCTTGCAATGGTAAGAAGTGAAAAAATAGGATATCCTATGATAAAAGAAGCATCTTGTTAATATTCAAGTCTATAGCTACTTATTTGGTTGGTTATCTAGATTTATGTCAAGATGACAAATAAATGGTGTTATGTCATGTTGACTTACAACCACAATTGGAAACAGAATTTCTTTTTCTAAGCTGGGCGGCTGTGAAGTGAGTTGCACCTGATTTTATGATTTTTTTCTTTTGCCACAGTTAAGCAAATCACTGCATTTGTTAAGTAAGTCACATGGTTATGAAGGGAATCTGGCTTTCCGCATTGACTTTGCTATTCAGAAGCCAATGGCCAAGTTGCAAATGGCAATCACATGACACTGGAATGCTGCAACTGTCATAAATACATGCTGGTTGACAGGCACTTGAATTTTGATCATGTGATGGTGGGAATACTGTGACAGTCATAAATGTGAGGACTGGCTGCATTTCACTTGAATGTCCAGTGCCTTAGAATTTTGGCCACTAACTGAATGGTTGTAAGTCGAGGAATAGTTGTACTGAATATGTTTTCAGTTGGCGCTGTTGTTCATGGACTTGCCATCTTATTATCAAATTAAGGTTTTTTCTTATTCACTCTAGGTTGAAGAAAGGCCTGCAAAAGACTTTGAGAAGGTAAGAAGTAATCTGTGGTAAGATTGAGTGTATATTAGCATGTAATATTTTACAAATTCTCAGTATCCTGACAACACAAATTCAACAGAATGATCCCATGTGCTAAAAACCTGTCTTTTATGGTATAAATATAAAGTCTTTTTCTGGCTGATAACTGCCAGTGGAAAAGTACAAATAGCAATCAGAATCCATATTGATTTGTAATTGTCCTCTATAAGGGAAGAAATAAAGCCTGTGGGAATTTGAACTAAATTGCTTGCTTCATCAAATAATAGGTGTGATAATTCCAAGTTGGCTACGTTGTATGTTGCATTAAAATTCCTTGGCAAGAATTCAGAACATAACCAAATGTGAAATATTTTGAATATTCCAGAAATTTGAAAAAAAAGCTTACTGTCTCAGCTTAGAGCCAACAGCAGCTGCCTCTGATATATGCTTAAATGACTTCAGATGCTTCTCTAATCTTACTCTTTTCCTATCTCACCTAGTCCCAGCCAGTAGTATCAGAATGAAACTAGCTGGTGCTATTTGACTCATGTTGGTCAAAAAAAAAAAAAGGCTTAATCATAAAGCAGATTAGTCAAAGGGCTCAAACCTTGCACAATACATGAAGCAACAGACCTCAAAAGAGCACAGTTTTAATTTGGATCAAAACAAGGGATTAGAATGAAATACAGTTCTTGGAAAACAGTATTGAATGCTTGGACCAAGCATTTTGGGCTTGAAATATTTCAAGCTGTGAACATTTTGTGCATTCCTACCCTAAATAATTATTGGGTGTTTTGTTTGTTTTGTTTTCTTTGTTTTGCTTTGGCTTGTTCCTGGTAGAGGAAATCATCACTTTGTATAGGAGATGAGACTAAGCAGGTTTACTGAGTAAGGGAGCAAGTGGGTATGAGCCTGGCTTATTATAATGTCTAAACATGCCACCTCCCCTTCATGGATTACTGCCTTGTCGTGGCGAAGGGGCTTGCGTAATTCAATGAAGCTATGAGCTATGCCGTGCAGGGCCACCCAAGACGGACAGGTCATAGCCGAGAGTTCTGACAAAATGTGATCCACTGGCGAAGGAAATGGTAACCCACTCCAGTATCTTTGCCATGAAAACCCTATGGACAGTACCAAAAGGCAAAATGATATGACGCTGGAAGATGAGCCCCTCAGGTCGGAAGGCGTCCAATATGCTACTGGGGAAGAGCAGAAGGCTAGTACTAGTAGCGCCAGAAAGAGTGAAGCGACTGGGCCAAAGCCGAAAGGACGCTCAGCTGTGGATGTGTCTGGTGGTGAAAGGAAAGTCCGATGCTGTAAAGATTTTCTCTCCATAGGAACCTGGAATGTAAGATCCATGAATCAAGGAAAGCTGGACGTGGTCAAACAAGAGATGACAAGACTAAACATCGACATCTTAGGTATCAGCGAACTAAAATGGACAGGAATGGGTGAATTTAATTCAGATGACCATCAGGTATACTACTGCGGGCAAGAATCCCTCACAAGAAATGGAGTAGCCTTCATAGTCAATAAAAGAGTAGGAAAAGCAATACCGGGATACAATCCTCAAAATGACAGAATGATCTCAGTTTGAATCCAAGGCAAACCATTCAATATCACAGTAGTCCAAGTCTATGCCCCAACCACCAGTGCTGAAGAGGATGAAATTAACCGGTTCTATGAAGCCCTACAGCACCTTATAGAACTAACACCAAAAAATGATGTTCTTATCATCATGGGGGATTGGAATGCTAAAGTAGGAAGCCAAAAGATAACCGGAATAACAGGCAAGTTTGGCCTTGGAGTGCAAAATGAAGCAGGGCACAGGCTGATAGAATTCTGTCAAGAGAATACGATGGTGATAGCAAACACTCTTTTCCAACAACCCAAGAGATGGCTCTACACATGGACATCACCAGATGGTCAACACAGAAATCAGATTGACTATATGCTCTGCAGCCAAAGATGGAGAAGCTCTATACAGTCAGTAAAAACAAGACCAGGAGCTGACTGTGACTCAGACCATGAGCTTCTCGTTGCAAAGTTTAGGCTTAAACTGAAGAAAGTAGGGAAAAGCACTAGGCCACTCAGGTATGAATTAAATCATATCCCTGTTGAATATACAGTAGTGGTGACAAATAGATTTAATGAATTAGATCTGATAGACAGAGTGCCTGAAGAACTATGGACAGAGGTTCGTGACATTGTACAACAGGTAGCAACCAAAACCATCCCAAAGAAAAAGAAATGCAAGAAAGCAAAATGGCTGTCTGAGGAAGCTTTGAAAATAGCTGAGGAAAGGAGGGAAGCGAAAGGCAAGGGAGAAAAAGAAAGATATGCAGAATTCCAGAGAATAGCTAGAAGAGATAAGAATGCCTTCTTAAATGAACAGTGCAAAGAAATAGAACAAAACAATAGAATAGGGAGGACCAGAGATCTTTTCAAGAAAATTAGAGAAATGAAGGGAACGTTTCATGCAAAACGGCATGATAAAGGACCAAAATGGCAGGGACCTAATAGAGGCAGAAGAGATTAAGAAGAGGTGGCAAAATTACACAGAAGAACTATACAAGAATGAGCTTAACGTCCCTGATAATCACAGTGAGGTGGTCACTGACCTCGAGCCAGACATCCTAGAATGTGAAGTGAAGTGGGCCTTAGAAAAACTGAGCAACAACAAAGCTAGTGGAGGTGACAGTATTCCAGCTGAGCTATTCAAAATCTTAAAAGACAATGCAGTAAAAGTGCTACACTCAATTTGCCAGCAAATTTGGAAAACTCAACAGTGGCCACAGGATTGGAAAAGATCAGTTTACATTCCAATTCCAAAGAAAGGCAGTGCCAAAGAATGTTCAAACTATCGCACCATTGCACTCATTTCTCATGCTAGTAAAGTCATGCTTAAAATCCTACAAGCTAGACTTCAGCAGTATGTGGATCGAGAACTACCAGAAGTACAGGCAGGATTTCGAAGAGGCAGAAGAACTAGAGATCAAATTGCCAACATACGCTGGATCATGGAGAAAGCTAGGGAGTTCCAGAAAAACATCTACTTCTGCTTCATTGACTATGCTAAAGCCTTTGATTGTGTGGATCATAACAAACTGTGGCAAGTTCTTAAAGAGATGGGAGTACCAGACCATCTTATTTGTCTCTTGAGTAACCTATATGCGGGTCAAGAAGCAACAGTGAGAACTGGACACGGAACCACTGACTGGTTCAAAATTGGGAAAGGCGTCCGGCAAGGCTGTATACTTAAAAATATTTAAAAGGGAAAATTATAAACTTTAGAAAAATTTTTGACCTTTCTGGATTACAAATACCAACTCAACTGTGACTCTAAAGCTGTCTGCAGAGAAAGGACAACTCTGATTTTTGGCTATCATGGAAAACCAGAGATCTTCAGAAGGAATATACAAAGGAAAAACAAATACTTTCCAGAAGGAGATCTATGCTATGTTGCAACAAATCCAAACAACAATGATCTCAAACCATGAGGAAATTAAATGTAAATTTGAAAATATAAGTGAACTCATCTCCAATTTAACTTTGCAACACAAAAATTCTCAGAAAATAAAAATAGAGAGTGAGCAGAAAAAACAGACAACTGAACACAAGACAGAGGAGAGAGATTTTAAGATGGAATGTAACAATAAAAAGAAGTATGACTTAACTGAGATAGAAAAAAACTTACAGGAAATACTGGACTTGGAAAAGACAACATCTACTCTATAAGATTACAAAATAAGTTTGAGGTCAAGAAAAAGGATTTGACAAAATGGATTCTGCCGGAAGAAATGCAAGAACTTGAGAGAGAAAAACTGATAAATAAAATCAAGAAAGAAAGAAAGGAAAAGATTCTCAGTGAATACGAAGGGGCAAAATCCTCTTATAAAAACATCTTACCTGTTTTGCTTTTTGTACTTGCAACAACACTTACAAGATTATGGGAAGATTCTTTGATTCAGCGAAGCACATTGATCAGGAAAGAAGTTTGGGGGGAAAAAACGGCTAAAGTGACAATTAAGAAATTAGATGATGGGATTTACCAGAAGGAATATTTAAAAATTGAACATCTGTTTGAATATGTTTAAAGAAATAGAAAGATTTTGGATATAAATGAAGATTAGTTTAAGAGGGATGAACCTCTCAAGTAATCAAGTATTTTTGCTTTCTTTTTTCTTTTGTGTTTTGTTTTTTGACATGAGAAATATAAAAATGTTGGGATGGTTTATATAAAAGAAATGTTTTCTTTTTTAAGATATGAGAAATGTAAAAGCGTTGAGATGGCGTGTATGAAAAAAAAACCCTTAAATACTTAAGTGTAACTAATTTTGAGAAATCTTAACCAATAAGAATGCTTTGAATATTGTGGGGAAAACAAATTTAAATAAGAATTTTGTAAACAGGATCTATGATGAGGCAACAAAGATGATCAATTAGAAAAGAAGTTTTATATTGATGTTATTATTTGCAGAAACATGAGAAAAATGTCTAGATTTAATTGTCATTTATGCAATGACTGCTAAGCTTGTAAGCCGCCCTGAGTCTTCGGAGAACGGCGGGATATAAATGGAATTTAAAAAAATAATAAGAAGAAATGTATTAATTTAAGGTTGGCAAAAGAGAATATTATTGGAAGAAGAGAAAATCAAGCAAAGCCATTGTCATGGTTCTGATAAATGAGACAGTTCAAACAAATTGCAGGCATATTATTTATCTAAAAAGTCTTAGTAATGAAATGAAACATTGGCACTCATGGAGGGATGCCAGAATATGACCTCTCTTCCCCTTGATTCATCATATCCTGCACAATCTCCCTCCCCTAATTACACATCATAAATCACATTCACCAATTAGTTTTACATATGAAGTTACACTTCCCTTTCTGCGCGCGGCTTAATCTTACCTTCTCAACATAGCCGTTGAAGTTACCCTCTCTTCAAGATTCAAAGTGAAGCAGTTTAAACAAAAGGCTGTCTCGTATATTGTCAGTGCAAAAACATGTCAATGTTTGCAGCATTGACAGCCATTATATGGATTATAGAATTATAGAAATTAATTGTTATTGATTGTTTTGTAAATACAACACACTGTTTACCAAGTATTAAGGTGATTATATAAAAAATCAGTAAAAGTCCTGCATTCCAATGCTCAGAAGACGTTGTTGATCAGTCAGGATCATCAGCATGAGGCAAAGGGGTGAGATCGGCAAGACTAGGAAAGACAAGACAAAGTTAAGACACTGCAAGGCATGGAAACATCAATCCTAACTCAATTTTTTTCTTAAATAAGAACAGCCCAGTGTGTCTTATTTGGGAAGCCAGGGCTGCTTCCTCTTGCTTAGCCAAGCTGACCTCTGCTATTCCTCCCTATGCTCTGCCTATGCATCAGAAGAGGTTGGCAGTTTGTCTTCCTCATTGTGTAACAATGGCAGCTGATCACCTTCTTTACTGCTTATGAGCAGTAGCTGTTTCCTCTGCCTGCCAGCTGGACCCACCTCCTCTGCCTGCTCATTTGGCTGTTCAACTGATGCCAACGGCTCACCTTCCAAGGACATTTCAGGAGCTGGCTTCCTGTTGTCATCATCAGACTCAGAAACCAAAGCCTCAAGGACAGCCCCCCCCCAAATTAGGTGCTAAAACTAAACTCCCCATCTCTGCTCTCCAATTTCTGTCCCTTTTAAAAATCTTTCCTTGACTCCAAGCTGAAGAGTAGTTGACAGACGAAAGCAAGCAAAGATCTTTCTGCCATTTTTTGTCATGAGACAGAAAAAACTCAGTTAATAAAATTTAGGCTAGAACACAACATGTGCAGCAAAACCAAAACAGGAGAGCAACTGGTTCCTTGCAAACTTTTTTTTTGCTGTTTGTGCAGCAAACCAGGAGAAAAACTCAGGCCTGTCCCAGCTTTGGCATTTAGGAAAGAAAGATTCTTGATTTAATTTGTAGTGAAAGATATACTTTTACTAAAGCCAAGTGGTTACAGCATAAACAAAGCCACATCTGAGGATTCCTGCATAAACCCATTGATTTTTCCCTTCTCCCAGGCCTTCCTCCCCTTGGTCATCTTGGTAATGTGCAATAAGGTTCAAATCAGTTGGTTTGGTAACAGCTCTAAAGTTTGGCACCACATGGGTTAATATAATAGGAAAAAAAGAATAACATTGCTATAGGGACATACTAGAGGCCACCCAACCAAGCAGAAGAAATAGATTAATGTTTTGCAAATAATTTATTTATTTATTATATTTGTATACTGCCCTTCTCCCGAAGTTAACGAATGTATGTAGGAAACATACCACAGTAGTAATGGGAGACTTTAACTACCCTGATATCAACTGGGAGACAAACTCTGCAGCAAATGGGAGATTCACTAGATTCCTAACCAACTTAGCTGACAACTTTGTCATCCAACAGAGGAGGGAACTAGAGGAAAAGCTATACTGGACCTAATTCTTACTAATAATGAAGAAGTGATAGAGGGATTTGAACTTGCCAGAACTTCCATGTCATACTGGAATTCAATATTATGCAAACACAAGCAATAGAACATAATACAGCTAGTGTCTTAAACTTTAAAAGAGCTGATTTTAACAAACTCAGATAGAGCCTAAGAAAAATTCCATGGATGAAAACAACTCAAGAAGCATGGAAAACTCTGAAAATTATGATCATAAAAGCCTAGTCCTGCACAATACCACTGAAAAAGAAAAATAAGAAATCCAAGAACAAAACCAGCATGGCTGCACAAAGATCTCTCTGATAAACTGAAAGACAAAAAGAATAAGTACAAAAAATGGAAAGAGGGGCACATAACTGAGGCAGAATATCAGTATATAGCCCAAACCTGCAAAAATGAAGTCAGGAAAGCTAAGTCTCAGAATGAATAAAGACTTGTAACAAAAGTCAAAGATAATAAAAAGAAGCTTCTTGCAATATATAAACAACAAGAAAAAAGACAGTCAATCCACTAAAGAGAGAAGATGGCAAGGAAGTAACAGGCAGCAGAGAAAACGCAGAGCTGCTTAATTTATTCTTTGAAACAGTCTTCATGTAAAAAGAAATTATAGCCCAACCTATCAAAAATATAACTCTAAAAGACAGACTGTCTATAAATACAAATTAAAATAAAAAATGGTAAGAGAACACCTATCTGATCTTGACAAATATAAATCACCAGGCCCTTATGGTTTATATCCCAGAGTTCTGAAGGAGCTGGCCAATGTTATCTCAGAAAAATTGTATCATATCTTTCAAAAATCCTAGAACTCTGGGGAATTACCTGAAGATTGGAAAAGAGCTGTTGTGGTTCCCATTTTCAAAAAAGGATACAAAAAACAGACCCAGGAAACTACAGAACAATCAACCTAACATCAATACCTGGGAAGATACTGAAAAATATATGTATATATAAAAACAGATATATGAACATCTAGAAACAAATGAACTTATAACTAGAAGCCAGCATAGGTTTTGTTAAAAACAGATAATGTGAAACCAATTTTATTTGATCCTTTGACAAAGTTATTAAATTAGTAGACTAACAAAAAGCTGTGGACATAGTGTACCTAGATTTCAGCAAGGCATTTGACAAAGTAGACCACAACCTACTTCTTGGTAAGCTAGAAAAATGTGGGATAGATAGCATAACCACCAGATGGATTTGTCACTGGTTGACAAATGAGTTGTCCTTAATGGTACTACATATAAATTGAGGGAAGTAAGCACTGGGGTACCACAGGGCTCCTACTTAGGCCCAGTATTCTTCAATGTCTTCATAAATGACTTAGATGAGGGAATAGATGACACTAAGCTGGCAGGAATAGCCAACACCCCAGAAGACAAGCTCAGGATCCAAAATTCTTATTTAAAAGAAACAGACCAAATAAAAGAGGAGGTGGAGTTGCTCTTTTTTTTTTATTGAAAAGTTTTACAATACATTTTGAATCCCCGACTTCCCAGAGCTAAATACAGGGTATAAAAGTACAAACAAACAAAAGTACAAATAAAATATGCAAACAACAATAAAATATTAAATTCTATCGCACTTTAACTCTCAAAAAAATAACTACAAGCTAGTTATACATCATATATATCCGCTACTTATTCAAATGCTAAGTGAAACTTTTTAGTCCCATATTTATTCTGAATATAATCAATCCATCTTCTCCACTCCACAATGTATCTCTGTTGTGATTGGTCTTTCAAATACGCTGAGATCTTTGCCATTTCCGCCAAATTAGAAACTTTTAAAGTCCATTCTTCTATAGTTGGCAGTTCTTCCTTCTTCCAATATTGCGCTATTAAAAGTGTCGCTGCCGTAATTAAATTCAACATCAGCTTAGTGTCTACAACAGTGGTATCTATAGTAATACCCAATAAAAACAGTTGCGGAGAAAACTTTAGCCTTTTCTTGAATGTTTTTTGCATGTTCCACCAAATTTTAATCCAAAAAGCTTTAACCTTTTTACAAGTCCACCATATATGAAAATACGTTGCGTCCTCACAATCACACCTCCAACATTTGGGCTGGCAGTTCGGATACATACTTGCTAATTTTTTAGGATCTAAATGCCACCTATAAAACATTTTATAAAAATTCTCTCTTAAATTTTGGGCCTGTGAAAATTTTACATTTCTAACCCAGATCTTTTCCCAGGTATCCATTGTAATAACTTCTTGAAAATTCTGAGTCCACTTTATCATACAGTCTTTAACAAGTTCCGTCTCTGAATCAATTTCTATCAATGCAATATATATCCTTTTTATATGTGCTTGACATTGATCTCTAATTTGCTTTACCAAATTTTCATCAATCATTGAAAAACCAATTTTCTGGTCCTCTTTCCATCTAGCCTGTAATTACCCATACTTGTAATTACCCATACTTGTACAATCTTTTCTTCTTTTAAAATGTTATATGGCTTTAATTGCCATACATTCCTCTCAAAACTGAAAATTTCTTTATAAGTAGTCACATCATGTTTAAATTCAACATTTATATTTTCTATTGTGTGTTTAGGTATTGCCCAAATAGGTATTTTATAATTTAACTTATGTCTATACTTTTTCCAGACTCGCAACAGAGCATACCTTAATATATGTATCTTAAACACATTATCCACCTTCTTGTCATACAATAAATATGCATGCCATCCAAATAACAAATCATAACACTCAAGATTTAATAATCTCGCTTGTGTTAAATTAAACCAGTCGCTTATTGCTGACAAAGCAGCAGCCTCATAATATAATTTGAAATTAGGCATTTTAAGACCACCTCTTTCACGCGTATCTTGCATTATCTTAAATTTAACTCGTGGCTTTTTCCCTGCCCATACAAATTTATTTTTTTATTTTTTTTTTTATTGAAAAGTTTTTCAGTACATTTTAATTATTACATCCCATCCCCCAACCCTTCCCTCCCTTCCCAACCCTATCCCACCCTCTCACCCTCCCCTTCCCCCCTCCCCCCCCCCGGACTTCCCAGAGCTAGATACAAGGTATAAAAATAAAGTAACCAATCATAAACTCCCATATACTAACAACAATAAACTATTAAATCTCTCGCACTTTAGCTCTTATAAGTTGACTACAAGCAATATACTTATTCAAATGCTAGATGAAACTTTTTAGTCCCGTATTTATTCTGGATGTAATCAATCCATTTCTTCCACTCCACAATATATCGTTGTTGTGAATGGTCTTTCAAATATGCTGAAATCTTCGCCATTTCCGCCAGGTTGGAAACTTTTAAAGTCCATTCCTCTATAGTCGGCAGTTCTTCCTTCTTCCAGTATTGCCCTATTAAAAGTCTCGCTGCCGTAATTAAGTTCAACATCAGATTAATGTCCAGCACAGTAGTATCAGTAATAATGCCCAATAAAAACAACTGCGGACAAAACTTTATCCTTTTCTTGAATATCTTCTGCATATTCCACCAAATTTTAATCCAAAATGCTTTGATCTTTTTACAAGTCCACCATATATGAAAGTACGTTGCATCTTCACCGCCACATCTCCAACATTTAGGCTGATAATTCGGATACATACTTGCTAACTTTTTAGGATCTAAATGCCACCTATAAAACATTTTATAAAAATTCTCTCTTAAGTTTTGAGCTTGCGTAAATTTCACATTTCTCACCCAGATCTTTTCCCAAGTGTCCATTGTGATAACTTCCTGAATATTCTCATACAGTCCTTAACAATTTCTGTTTCTGAGTCAATCTCTATCAATACAAGATATATCCGTTTGATATGCGCTGGTCCCTGATTTCTAATTTGCTTTACCAAATTTTCATCATCCATTAAAAAACCAATTTTCTGGTCCTCTTTCCACCTGGCTTGTAATTGTCCATATTGAAACCAAGTTTGTACAATCTTTTTTTCTCGTAAAAGATTATATGACTTCAAACACCACACATTCCTCTCCAAACTCAAAATTTCCTTATATGTAGTCACATCATGTTTAAATCCAACATTTATATTCTCTATTGCGTGTTTGGGTATTGCCCATAACGGTATCTTATAATTTAACTTT
>JAKJMR010018015.1:767458-794111 GCA_024449315.1 Daboia siamensis | reverse complement strand
GGTCAAAAACACAGTTGTTTAGGTTTAACACAGTAGTAAACCAACAATAGCAGTATCAGAGTAACTAACAGTGAAAAACAGCGAGAGCAGAGAGAGAGAAGCTACGTTCCTAGCTCCCTGTTATGGCCATGAGAACACCTACACACCCATCAGCCAATTAACATCTTAAAGACACAACATTATAGTTTATATATTTTCAACCCAACTATGTAGGCTACCACCATATGCCTAACAGTAGCCCTTGAGTCCACTAGGGCCTGGACCTCCACCACTCCTTGACCAGGACGAACACATTTGCTGGTAACACAAGGTGCTTTACCGGAGTCTGTTTGGGTGGAGGTGATTGGCCCGTTTCCAAGTGAGCCCGACCTACTGAGCCCTCTAGGCTGAGCCCTGCCTGTTTCCCTCCATGGCTTTGGGTACCTTCACAGGACACTTGGCTGCCATATGGCCTGGACCGCCACAGTACAAGCAAAGGCCTTCGTGATGGCGCAGACCCTTTTCAGCTGGGATCAGTCGAGGTCATGCAGCTCCCAACTGCATTGGCTCATCCGGAGGTGGTACCAATGGTGCCACTGTTCCGGTCAAAAGGTTTATCACAAACCCCACCTTATCCCGGTCATTGGGGAAGTCCTCACGTCAAAGGCTCATATACAACTTGCACTGCCCAAAGAATGATGGAAATTGGGCCTGTGAGCCATCAAATTTCTCTGGCACTGTAACAGGGCTTCTGCGGCATGGCCGAGCTGCTTGCATCTGCGCCATCTGTGCAGTCAGGAGAGCCACCTGCTGTTTTAACTGATCATTTTCTGCATGGAGCTGATCCATGGTCGCCCAACTTGGTCTGAAGGAGCAATTGGGAGCAGGCTGGGAACAAAATGTGATGACCCAGGGCCCCAAATAGAGGCAAAGCAGTCGACTGGCAAGGGAAACAGTCTTTTAATTACTGATCCCACATAAGCTGGCAAGAGTTCAACAAAAGCACACATAGGCAAGACAGATAACACAAAAACATAAATGGTCCTTTTAACTCTCAGCTTGTCTGCAATCTGCAAAGAGAGACTTAGAAATTTTTTTTATTTTTTTATTTTTAATTCCATTTAATTCCATTTATATCCCGCCCTTCTCCGAAGACTCAGGGCAGCTTACAAGCTTAGCAGTAGAAATGTCTTCTGTGGTTGTAAAGCAGGAAACCAACCGGTCCAGATTTCAAAGTGTCCAGGTTGGACAAGAGCACAATTCACTATCTCAAGATAACACATTTGTTCCCGGCAAATGCCCCACCCCACAGCATCTCCTTATATCTTAGTCCCCAGATGTGCCTTGTGAAGTGGGATGGGACGCTCTCCTCCTGAGCAATTGAGACTGCCTCCATTGTTCTCTCCTCCTCTCTGCTCTCCTTGCTCTAGGATCAGGTGTGTGTGTGTGGGGGGGGCTTGCTTCTCACCTGCACTCTGCCTTCTGTGTTCCACACCTGAAGGGCCCTGGCCTGCCTTAGCCTGCTCTTCCCTACAGTCCTCTGAAGCCACAGACACCCCCTCCTGGGCCTCAACAAAACACTCCATGTCTTTCTCAGACTCAGGCTCAGACGGAGGCATGACAGCTACCATCCATTCAGCTGCTTCTCCCTCTGATATCCCATAGCATCATGGCAGTTCACCCCCCTATTCTTGCATTAGTTGCATACTTGGCTGAGGAATAATGTCAGCTGTTTTAGATTGCTGTTAACTTTCACCCCCAGAGCCACAGATGGTGTGGGTGTTGTCTTGGTCATTTAAGCTGGTGGCAGTGCAGGTCACTTTTAGCCGCCACAGGTCTTGATTTTATCTAAGGCATCCTTCAGGAAGCCTATTCAAATATTACCTTGTGTATGTCTGACTCACCCTCTGCTGCTCTGCACTTCTCTTCAGTGCATGGTACTTTGTGGCAGTTTCATCGACTCCCCTGGGCAAAAGTTATCCTGGAGGTTCTCTATTCCCACTCTTCCATCTTTCTGATCCCTGTGGACTACCTGGACTTTGGTTGGTCTTCCAGGGCTTCTATCCCTTCCTGCAGTTTGGGGTAGCCCCCACTGCTCCTAGGTCTTGAAATGGCTCCTCAGGTCTCCATCTCCTTTTTGTTCTTGTGAATGGACATTCTGTGCACAGTCCCCACAGTAGAAAAAGGTCTCCAGGTGGATCATTATTTCCATTTTTTATAGCATGCTTTCCATTCTTTATAGCATGCTGCTATCACAGTGAAGTAGATTTGATGGCAGATCTGTTCATCTGACTGCCTCTAGGAGCTATTTAGGACTTTCCTTTAAGTCTTTGTTGTGCCCTTTAGGAACACATCTGCTGTAGTTGACTAAGCTGTTTTTTTTCTACAAAAAGCTTTGAAAGGCTAGGGAACTGGTCCTTTTTTTGTCTCAGAAGGGCAGAGCACCTTGGCAGGAGGAAGGGCAGGGGCAGAATTGGAAAGAGCATGCATGCACAGTTTTCCTTCCCCATTGTTTTTTGCTGCCAAGTCAGTTGTGTGGTGGATCAGCATGCAAGGCCTCTGTATCATGGGGTGGATGAGGACTTGGGAGGCCTGAGGCAGATGGGCCTGTGCCTGCACTAGGCCTCCCAGGATCTTTACCTAATGACCTGTACATTTGTTTAACTAAGACATTGGGGAGAGCATGAATGGCTGCTAGTTACACGAGGCAAGTTCATTTAACATTGTCCTGACTTTCAACTCTAATGGGCAGACTTCATTATGGTCATAACTCGAGAACTATCTGTAAAGATTTATAATAAACTGTCTTGTAAACATCACTTATATACCCCCCCCCCCGTGTGTGTGCATGTGTGTAATTGCAGGGAATCCAAACTGCATCAAGCTTACCAACAGCTAACCTAGCCTCCCTAGGTGGAACCTTTTCTCGCCGAGGCAGTGGGGATACTTCTATTTCAATTGATATGGAAACATCTATTACAGAAATTAAGGTAAGGTCTTTGTCAATGAAGAAAGCTGAAAGAGTTTGTTTGTGGTCTGTCCCATATAAATAAAAGTGAGGTCTGAATACAGTAGAGAAGAGTCATATCATACTTTCCCTAGAAACAGAATCATAGGGCTGGAAGGGACTTTGGAGGTCTTCTAGTACAACCCCAGCTGAAGGCAGGACACCTTATACAATCCTGAATAAGTGGTTCTCCAGTCAGTACTTAAAAACCTCCAGCAGTGGAGTACTCACAGCTTTGGGTGGCAAGCTATTCCATTGATTAATTGTTCTCACTGTCAGGACATTTCTCTTTAGTTTTAGGTTGGATCTCTTCCTAATGAGCTTCCACCTATTGCTTCTTGTTCTGCTGTCTGGTGTTTTGGAGAATAAGTTGACCCCTCTCTTCTCTGTAACAGTCCCTCAAGTACAGGAAGACAACTATCAGGTCACCATTAATTTTTCTGTTTGATAGCTAGATTTACCTAATTTCCTTAACTGTTCATCATTAGGTTTAGCCTCCAGATCCCTTATCATATTTGTTGCTCTTCTCTACACACTTTCTAGGTCTCAGCAACTCTGTGGAGACCAGAACTGACTGCAATATTCAAAGTGTGGCCTCAAATAGTGCAGTATAAAATAGTACTATCACCTCTCGTCATCTCGATACTATTCCTCTGTTGATGCAATTTTTTTGACAGCTGCAGCACACTCTTGATTTATACTAGTTGATCCAGATGTTGCCAACTCTATACTGTACATTTGGTTTTTCTGCCTGTGCAGAACATTATTTTTCTCATTACTGATCTGCATCTTGTTGGATAGGGCCTGATGCTCAAGTCTGTCAAGATTCTTCTGAATCTTAAGTCTATCTTCTAGCAATTCTCCAGCTTGATGTCATTTGCAAATTTGATGAGTTCCCCTTCTCTCCCCTCATCTAGATCATTTATGAAGATGCTGAAGAGCACTGTGACCTAGACAGAACTTTGTGGTACCTCACTGCATGCTTCCTTCCATGTACACATTGTTCCACTGAGGACTACATGCTGGGTACAGTTGGTCAACCAACTTTGAATCCACCTAGTGGTGGTGTTCTCTATCTGTTCTATCCTATCTAGAGGTAGACTGTAGTCTACTATGTCCACAGCATTTCTTTAACCATTAATTTCGTCACTTTATCAAATAAAGCAATAAAGTTTGTCTTGCATGATCTGTTTGAAAAAACCCATGCTGGCTGTTAGTAATTGACTCATAGACAGGGATTTTAATTATGTTTTTAATTTTTAACTTTAATTTTTAACTTATTTTAATTTTAATTTTAATTTATTCTACAGGGGCCATTAATTTAATTTTCTTTTAATTTCTGTATTATTGTATGTTATTGTTGTTAGCTGCCCTGAGTTCTTCAGGAGATAGGGTGGCATATAAGTCCCAATAATTAATTAATTAATTGATAGATAGATAGATAGATAGATAGATAGATAGATAGATAGATAGATAGATAGATAGATAGATAGATAGATAGACTCATTCATTTCTAGGTCCTCACTGATCCACCACTTGATTTTCTTTTCCAGTATTATCCCAGATATTGATGTCCACTGATTGGCTTATACAGTAGTTTTCTGGATCCATTTTCTTCTTCTTTTTGAAGATTGGAATCACATAAGCTCTTTTTCAGTCTTCTCATAATTTCCCTGTGCTTTGAACAAATTACATTCATTGGTTCTGACATCACGTGTGCCAGAAACCTGGGATATAAACCATTGGGTTCAAGTGATTTGTACTCATGCAGGTTGGATAGGTGTTGTCTTACCAAATCCTTGCCTATTTTGCATCCCTGTTCTATTACCCTCGGTGTTGCTTTTGGTAGGTTGGGCTATTTCTTCCTTTTGGATAAAGACAGATGCAGAGAAGGACTTAAGCAGTTCTGTTAACTCCCTGCTGCCTGTCATCTTCTTGCTATCTACTCCCATTAGTGGACCTGTTGTTTCTTTGACTTTCTTGTTCTTTTTGTTGTTGTTGTCACTTACCTCATTCTAGGCCTTAGCTTTCCTGACTCCATTATTTGTAGATTTGGGCTGTTTGCTGATGGTATTTTGTTTAGTTATGTGCCCCTCTTTCTATTTTTTTATACTTGTCCTTTTTATCCCTCAATTTTTCAGAGAGCTCTTTGTGCAACCATGCTTGTTTTTTCTTTCTCTGTAGGATTATTTCTGTTTGGACCATTATTATTTTATTTTTCAGAGTTTCCCAAACATCTTGAACTGTTTTTCCTCTAGGAAAATGAATTTTATTTTATTTTTTATTCCATTTATATCCCGCCCTTCTCTGAAGACTCAGGGCGGCTTACAATCTAAGCACAAATCAATGTGCTTAGCAATAGCTTTCATTCTATGTATATGCCTGCTTATTAGGGCTTTCACCCCCACCCACCCCCGAAGCGGCATTATTACAAAGTCAGCTTATTGCCCCCAACAATCTGGGTCCTCATTTTACCTACCTCGGAAGGATGGAAGACTGAGTCAACCTTGAGCCTGGTGGGATGCGAACCTGCACTAATTGCAGGCAGCTGGTGTTACTTAAGGAGGCATTAGCCCACTGTTCCACCAAGACTTTATGTATGTATGTATGTATGTATGTATGTATGTAGCTAGCTAGCCACCTACCTTTCTCGTGTTGGAAGAACTCTGGGTGGCTTATAGCATTAAAACATTAAAACTCTTTAACAGTTATTTCTAAAACAATAAAAATGGAATTCCCATTGAAAATAAAATTATATTTAAAAGATGTGGAGGGAGGAAACAGGATGCTTGGGGCAAAGGTAATTCATCAGTCACCTCCAGTGTGATGCTTCCCCAGTGCGGCCCCAAGCATCTTCTAGAGCTAGGTCTTGATGCTCTTGCCGAAGGTCAGAAGGGTGGGAGCCAATCTCACTTTAGGCAGTAAGATGTTACAAAGGGCAGGAACAAAGTTAGAGAAGGCCTTTCTCCTGGACTCTGCCAGTTGGAATTCCTTGACTCATGGGGCCCACAGCATACCTCCTCTCCCAGTGGGGATGGAGCAGGCCAGTCCCAGTGGTATGAAATGGTTCCTCAGGTAACCTGGTCCCATGCCATGCAGGGTTTTTTAAAGGTAATAATCAACAACTTGAAATGCACCCAGAAGCAGACCAGCAGCCAGTGCACCTTGTGGAGCAGTGGTATAAATTACTAATAAAATAATAAAAGCATAGGATTTTTTGTAAAGGCATCTTCTTTATTATATTGAGTTTTCCATTGTTTTATTTTTCATAATATTTTGCAATTTTCTTCAGGATATCAGTGAGTTAAAGGACAAAATTGAGAATATAGAAAGAAAATGCATGCAAGGGTTGAAAGAAATGAAGATACAGGTTTACTAAAGAATACGTGTGCAGGTCTAACTGATTTGGTTTCCAAATATGAAAAAAGATCTGGGTTGAATTTAATCCACATGACTTGTTTGAGGATTTTGCATACTTTACAGTGTCTTGGTAAACTTAAATTGTTATGTTTGGGGCAATATACATTTCTAAAGTACCTAAGAGTGTCAAAAGCATAACAATTATTAGATTTTTTGTTTTGCATCTTTGCTACTTTTTGGAGAATATATATATATATTCTTTAAAAGAATACTTTGTTGGTAAACATGTAAGGGAATGTCAAGAATACTTCATTAAGTTCAATCACTCAGTTCAATTATATTGTATTTTAAATGTCTAATATGCTAACATATCCTTGAAATTCAGTTGGCATGATTAGTTTTTGAGTATACAACTGCTGATTTAGTTTCAGTTAATTAAGTGAGAAATCTTGCAGAAACATTTTGAGTGCAGTTTCATCTTAATGCCATGTACCATGTATCTATGGGTATCTATGTGATAGTTCTGTGATAAACTCAAACAAATAGCATACTTCACAAGAATTTGTCTGTTTTGCCTGTGATATGTCATCTATAAATATTGTGAAATTCTAAAATAGCTCTTTTTATCAACTTTAAGAAAAGACACTTCTATCTTCTTAACTGTAGGAATTAGTAGGGCCGCATTGTTTAGATCAATGTCTTTTCAGAATAAGAAGATGGGCTAAAACGTTTTATAGCATTTGGGTCTGATAAATAAATTGAAAACATTTCTTTGAGTTTTTCTTTTTCTTTAGGACTCTTTGGCTGAAATTGAAGAAAAATATAAGAAGGCTATGGTTTCAAATGCTCAATTGGATAATGAGAAAACAAATTTTATGTACCAAGTAGAAATCCTACAGGATGCATTATTGGAACTAGAAGAGCAGCTTGCAGAATCTAAGAGGCAATTTGAAGAGAAAAGCAAAGTAAGTAGTAATAAGTCTTCACAGTATTTTTATCAGCTGTATGGATGAAGAAAACACTCTATGAAAGGTCTAGATTTTAGGCAGCAATCATTAAAACACTCTTTTCTTAAATGAATATTATATTCATAGTAATATTGATGGAACTGTTGACTAAATATAAAGGTGTTTCATTTCCATTCCCTTATATTCCCTTCCATTCTAGATAAATCCGGTGAGTATGACCGCACTACATAAAATGTTATGTCTAGGCCAGGGGTAGGCAACCTCGGCTCTTTTATGACTCATGGACTTCAACTCCCAGAATTCCTGAGCCAGCTTTGCTGGCTCAAGAATTCTGGGAGTTGAAGTCACATGAGTCATAAAAGAGCCAAGGTTGCCTACCCCTAGTCTAGGCCATCATAAAAGCTAGAACATATAGTGATATAAATCCATGTGTGGCTTAGAATAAAAATCTTTAAAAAATCATGACTTAGCATATATTGGATAAAGCAAATACAAGCCTGACTAAAAGCATTTAGAATACAGGAGCAACACAGTAATATCTAATTATAAAATGCTTATTTTGTAGGATTTTGAGAGGGAAAAACATGCTCATGCTATATTGCAATTCCAGTTCATGGAACTCAAAGAGGTTCTGAAACAAAAAGAAGAACTGCTTGCTGTAAGTACACAACTGAATATAAATAACAGACTTTTGTCATTACATCAGAAGATAAGGATTGGTAACATTTTGCGCACAACCCACAAGTAACAAGTATATTATTTATTTTATTTATTTAATTAATTTCTATACCACCCTTCTCCCGAAGGACTCAGGGTGGTGTACAGGGCAATAAAATGCAATAAAAATACAATATACAAAAATTAAAATGAGAATTAAATGGAATAGCCTAATTTCAATAAAAAGTTAATTAAATTACAATTAAAATAACCCAAACCCATCAGACCAGGCCGGCTTGTTCAAATAGATAAGTTTTCAGGTCACGGCGGAAAGAGCAAAGGTCAGGACAATTCATTGACAAAAGTGATTTTTTCTTGTGATATTCTTCAACTTTGTTAGTACTTTAAAAATCAAAATGGCTATCTCTACCTCTATGATGGTCTCTTTAATTTTAGATATCGACCAAAACATATCTATTCGCGACCATGAATGGTGGCTGGAGGAAAAATAAGTGAATTGTTTCTGAGTAGGATGCAATCTCTCCATACATCTGAAAGTCCAATTTGGGTTACTAGCTTATCCCATATTTTAGGCAGAATTTTCCTTTGTCTTTTTATGTATTTTGGGGGGCCTGCCCCTGGTTCGTAGTCTTTATTGACGTCTTTAATCGCATTAAAGTCCCCCAAAATACAAATATTTTCATAATCAAGATCAGTTAGTTTCTTATATAACTTTTTTTTAAAAAATTTCTGATCCGCCTTAGGCGCATATATAATTACTAATAATACCTGTTTGAAACCTATTTTAGTTTCTAGTGCTAGTATTCTTCCCTCTTCATCAGAGTACACTTGTTGTGTCACTAATCCTTTGCGGTCATACACAGCAATGCCTCGTTTTTTCTGATTGGCCAAGGATACATATAATTTCCCCAATTGGGGGCACTCTAATACTTTTTGATGGTTTTTACATATATGAGTTTCTTGTATACAAATCAAATCGCAATTTTGTTTTTGTAAGTTAAGCCAAATTCTTTTCCTTTTAGCAGGGGCATTTAATCCGTTAATATTAACGGAAAACAAACATAATT
Source organism: Daboia siamensis (assembly GCA_024449315.1). Taxonomy (NCBI): domain Eukaryota; kingdom Metazoa; phylum Chordata; class Lepidosauria; order Squamata; family Viperidae; genus Daboia; species Daboia siamensis. Next base: position 785,052 of record JAKJMR010018015.1, on the reverse strand, counting down.
CTTCTTCCGTACTCTTACTTACCTGCGGCCTTTTGTCTCTGTGATCTAGTTTCAGCTTGTAGCCCTGTTGCATCTCCAGTCCTATTGTTGCTATTCATCCTCTTTCCTTGGTCATCTTGCTGCTCTATACTGGGTTCTTGTGGAATTTCTTCCATACTCTTGCTTTCTGTTTCTCCTTCACTTTCTTGATCAAATAAGGTAACTTGTGTTTCATAAAAGTCCTGTGCTTCCTGAAGTGACTCCAGTTTAAACCTTTGAGTCTGCCACATGAATGATATTCCTTCTGGTAATAGCCAACGGTAACGAATCTTATATTTCCTTAAAAGAGTTGTAAGAAATTCAAACTGTCTTCTCGTGTCTCGTACTCTCTTTGGTATTTGTGGTAGTACTGCTATACATTTCCCCTTGTATGTAAATGCTTGGAGCCTGGTTTTCTGAAGTATCTCATCTCGAATTAACTTTTTAGTAAAACGGATATGCACTTCTTTGGGTAGATTATTACGTCTGGCATAACTAGTATAAATACGATAAACTTCGTCCACATCTCTTAATATCCTCAGTTTGGTCTCTTTCTAAAATCCCAGCCATAACTTCTCCCATCACTTCTCGAAGGCATTCCTCTTTTTCTTCCATTATATTTTGGAAACTTAGGAAGTTCCCAGATTTATCCATTTCCAGCATCACCATCTCATTTTCCAATTGTTTGTTAACTCTGGCGAAATGGGCATCCATCTTCCCCACTTTCTCATCCGTTTTGGCGATTTTCGTTTCTATAGTTTGTAGTTGATCTTCATGTTTAATTAAAATATTCTGTATTTCCTCAAATCTTGTATGAAATTGTCTAGTCTCATCTGTCAATATTGCCACATTTGATTTTAGTTCCTCCAGAACCTTAGATGTAGATTCTTGATTATTGACCAAGGTATCTTGGTTCTTAAGAACCGTATCTTGTATTGATTTAAGCATATCTTGCCATTCTTGGGGTATAGTTAAGGATTGGCTTACAATTGGGATATCTTCTGCAGATTTCTTCAACATCCGTGGGATCGTTGTTACGGGTGAGGAAGAAACTGTAAGTGTCTTCTTTTTAAGGGATGTGGTGGTGGTAGTTGTTGCCATCATTAGGAATTCAAAAATGTCTCTCCAGCCAATTGGACACCACCACGTTCTCTTGTCTATATTGTTCAGTTTCACATTAATAATACATTCCTTTTGCCTTCCTAATCTTAAGTTCCACTATCTTAATATTCTAATGTAATTCTAAAGTCAAAAAGGGTACATAAATAAATTAAGTTAAATTATGATAATTAACCTATTATTAATTTCAATATGTTTTAAATAAGGTATTTTCAGCTTCTAATATTAATATTACTTACTTTTGTAGCTTAATATTAATAACTAATAATAACAATCTTATACACTATTAGTAATAATAAACTTAGTCAATATAAGTTTGATTAAACAGCCGGATTAATATTAATATTTAACTACAAATAAAAATTAGTAGCCAATGACCAAACTAATTCCAGAAAATAATTCCTAAAAAAAGGAGCTATAATTAATTAAAGTTAAATTGTAGGATAAGTTCATTTAGTCGTTTAATCACTAGATGGGAGTAGAGGTCACAACTTTGTTTAGAAGACAGCAAGCAGATCAAATTTGACAGTTCATGCAAATGGCGTCTGGTCTCTCTTCCGAGAAAGAGAAAAAATAAGCATAAAGTTTAAATCCGTCGGTATCCTTTAACAACACAGGTCAAAATAATCTTGTCTTGTAAGCAGCAGCAAAGAGAATATTATTTCCAAAAATTAAACCTCTCCAATCGGCTGTCAAACACTTTGTAACAGTTCGCCTTTTATTTTCCTTGCCACTTTCTCCATTCGTGCTAGTTCACGTCAGCTGAGTCCAAACTCTTAAGAACGAGCTTCCAGTTCGCTTTCCTCATATTATTCAAAGTTAGAATAGATCGCGGTTTAGAACAGATAAGATTACCGGGATGTTCTAGCTTCCAGTTTACAGCAAGTCACGGCTCCGGGACACCATTACAGGCATCTTCTTGACGCGTCCGATCCCGGGGAGTTCTTCAGCTTCCCTTCACAGTTGCACTCTGCTTTGGAGCTGGAATGCTCCCCTCACTTTCCCCAGGCTTTTCCCGCTCGAGGATGGCTTTAATTTGCCATCAAACGCGGCAAACAGAGCTGTCGGCTTCAGGAGAAAGTCCCTAGCATGCTCCGCTCCACCATGACGTCTCATAGAGGTAGAGGTAGACACTAATGTATGGGCAGACCATCACCCTTTAATAGTTAAATGGGCAGGACCTCCCAAAAAAAGGGCAAGGTGGTCTATGAGATTAGATTTAATGAGAGATGAGGAATTTCTCAAAAGTACCAAAAAGGAGTTAGAATTTTTCTTTACAGAAAACAAAAGAGAGGATACCTCTCTGCAAATTATTTGGGACACAGCTAAAACAGTAGTGAGAGGGCTCGCTATAAAACATTCGGCTCACAGTTGGAAACAAGAAAGATTAAAAAGAGTTGAGTTATTTTCTAAATTATCAAAAACTGAGGAGGCGTTGCAATTAGATCCCCAAAATTCCCAGCATAAAGAAAAAAAAGATTTGATTAAACGTGAGATTCTTTTGATTGATCAAAAAGAGCTGGCAAATAAAATCAAGAGGAGTAGACAGAGGTACTTTGAACACGCTAATAAACCGGGAAAATGGTTAAGTTACAGATTAAGAAAGGAACAAAGAGCAAAAAGGATAGACTATTTACAAGATCAGGATGGTAACCTGGTGATTAATAAGGAACAAAAACTAAAAATTGTACAAGAATTTTATAGACTACTTTATAGTGAGGAGGAATGTCCACAAAGTAAATTAGAACAATATTTTCAGAATTATCACCCCCATCCAATCTCGGATTCTTTTAGACAACTTCTGAATAAGGAAATAACTATAGAGGAAGTTGAGGAAGCTATTAAAAAACAAACAGGTGGGAAAACTCCAGGCCCGGATGGCCTACCTTGTGAATTTTATAAGGAATTTATTGACCTGTTAGGTACTCAATTAAGGGATATATTTAATAACATTTTAACTGATGCAAAAATGCCTGAATCTTGGAGAGAGGCTCATATCTCCTTAATTCCTAAACCTGATTCAGATTTGACGTTGATCCAAAATTACAGACCAATTTCGTTATTGAATGTAGACTACAAAATTTTCACGACCATTTTGGCAGAAAGACTTAAAATATTTCTTTCCCACTTTATTCACCAAGACCAAAATGGCTTTTTACCCTATAGACATCTTAATGATAATGTGCGAGTAATTTTAAATGTATTGGAATACTACCAGAAACTTTCAGATAGGCCCATGGCGATGATATTTGTAGATGCACAAAAAGCCTTTGATAGAGTTAACTGGAAATTTATTATGTATCGATTAAAAGTAATGGAATTTGGCCCTAAATTTATGAGTGCAATTCAAACAATATATTCTGAACAGTCGGCTAGGCTGCTTTTTAATGGAGCGATGTCTGGAGAATTTGGAATTTTTAAGGGCACTAGACAAGGTTGTCCTCTTTCTCCATTATTGTTTGTTTTGGCTCTGGAACCACTTCTTGATATAATTAGACAAGATGAGTCTATTAGGGGCCTCAAAATTAGAGGAGAAGAATATAAACTTCAGGCTTTTGCCGACGATTTGGTGTTTGTGCTAGAGGACCCCTTAATCTCTGGGCCAAATTTAGTAAAAAAGATAGAACAATATGGTGAGGTGGCAGGATTGAAAATTAATAGAGAAAAAACCAAAATGTTGTCCAAAAACTTAACTGATGTAAAGAAAAAAGAAATAGAAAGAATTCTGGGATTAAAATTTGTTAAAAAAGTAAAGTACTTGGGAATTGAATTAACTAATAAATGTTCCAATATTAAAGAATTGAATTATGATAAATTATATGCCAGTACACTACAAAACCTTGACAGATGGAAAAATATTCAATTATCCTTTTTGGGCAGAATTGCTGCAATTAAGGCACATATTCTTCCACGGTGGATCTTTTTATTTCAAACGGCCCCCGTAAATCTAAACAATAAATTGTTTAGGAAATTGGATCAAGCAATAGGGAAATTTGTTTGGCAGGGTAAAAAATCACGAATAAAGGAAAAAATGCTCCAGGAACACAAAACGAGGGGGGGATTGGGACTTCCAAACTGGGAGTTATACTACCAAGCCTCTGCACTCCTTTGGATTAAAGATTGGGTATCCCTGGGCTTCCGGGTGGCAAGGCGCCGCCGAAGACAGCTGTTTTTGAGCTGTCCGCTTCGCGGCTTTGTAGAACCGCCGAAAACAGCACCGATCAGCTGTTTCGGCGGTTCAGAAGCCCCCTCCTCGGGAGAAGAGGAGGGGGTAAGTATCCAGGTAGGGGTAGAGCTCTCCGGGACTGCCAGAGCTTAAAGTTCTGGCGGCTGAAGGATCGAGCCCCCCCGAAGCCTGGATTCCTCCGGGCTGCGCAGCGTTTCTGCTCCGTGCTTTTAGGAGCAGAACAAGGCGAACGCAACCATCCCTGCCTACAGGAAAGGACTTTGGAAGACAAGAAAGCAGGCAGAGCGATGCAGGAGAATAAGGAGTAAGTGGACTTTTGATCTTTGGCTCAATCCACATTGAAGACCCTGAAAGTGAAAGTGCGTAGTTGCAACAGTGGGGAAAATGGCGGCTAAATCTTCCAAACTTATTAGAAGTGCGTGGGCTTCCCCCCTGCAGCAATCTTCATTGCAAGCTTTAGCGCCTCCTGCACCTTCACCTTCGCCTGTTCTAACAGTTAAAGTTTTGCAAGATGCTTTGGAAAAGCATTCACAGCAATTAGCTGAGATGATAGATGAAAAGTTGGATGAGAAGCTGACAGAAAAATTAGCTGAAATCATGGATGAAAAGCTGGAGGAGAAGTTTACAGAAATAAGGGAGGACATCTTGCTTGCATTTCAAGGCATGGCGATATGTATTGAACGCCTGGACGAAAGAGTGGAAGACCTCAGCCAAAATAATATTAAATTAGATGCAAAGATATCAGAGACTGAGAACGTAGTGGATAAAATTGATAATGATCTGACATTGGTGCAGTACCATGAAATGGAGTTGAGAATCAGAGGTCTCAAAGAGAATCCCAAAGAAGATTTGAAGAAAATAGTTTCTGTGGCTTTAGAAGAGGTGTTGGGACGGCCAGCTGATGGAATTGCAGAAGAAATAGATAAAATCTTCCGTGTCAATTCCTGGATTGCAAGACAAAGGAAACTACCTAGAGATGTGGTTGTTTATTTTACAAAGAGAGCAACCAGGAATGAAGTTATTCAAGTTTCTTACAATACTAAGCTTGTAATTGCAGAGCAAGAAGTTCTGGTTTTAAAAGAAATCCCTCCAAAAATTTTAAGGAGAAGAAAGGAATTTGCATTTTTGGCACAGGAGCTTAAGCGACGTGATATCAAGTTTAGATGGGAGATCCCAGTGGGTATGGTGGTAATGTATGAAGGCACGAGACACCGTTTTGTTACAGTGATGCAGGCACGTGATTTTTATAGTAATGTCTTAAAAGCAATCCCCATACCACTTTTGGAATCAACAAAGAAGAATGGTGAGGGAAAGCCTCAAGGTGCTGAAGGAATAACACAGACAGATGAGAAGGCAGCAGGAGTGGATCAAATTTCAGCAGTATCAGAAGAAGTAAGAGACCAGAGGATTACGCGTGCTGCTTCGAGACAAATGAGACGTGAGCAAGAACAGGATCAGCAGAATGTTGTGGAACCTCCAAAGCGTACCTATAGCGAAGCTGTGGGAGGGGCGCGGCCTAAAAATGCGAAGGGGATCCTGGAAGACGCACTCCAAAAGCTTCAGGTCGCTAAAGACGGCGACTAAGTTTTTAACTTGGAATGTCAATGGATTAAACTTACCACAGAAGAGAAAGAAAATCTTTCAATATTTAAAACAATTTAAGACTGATGTTATTTGCTTACAAGAAACACATATTAGAGTTATGGACCAAAAGTACTTATTAAATTCAAGATTGGGCACACAATTTATTGCCTCTGCAACAAATAAGAAAAATGGAGTGGTTATTTATGTCAAGAACACAATTACAGCGGAGTTAATTGAAGCAGATAAACAAGGAAGATATGTTATAGTAGACTTGTTAATAGAAGGCAAAAAAACGCTTTTGGTTGGATTATATGCTCCTAATCAACAACAAGCTGATTTTTATAGTTTATTACACAGCAAGATTACTCAATTGGATTATAAATCTTTTATTTTTATGGGAGACTGGAATGGTGTTTTGAATGTACAAATGGATAAGAGTGGATCTTTTAGAAGTACTCCAAGTCATGCTAAATTGCCTAAGTCTTTTTTTGAGATGATGGATGATATGGAACTGCGAGATGTTTGGAGGGAGAGGAGTTTACAAGAGAAGGACTATACTTTTTTTTCTGATAGACATCAATCTTTTTCTAGGATTGATTTTATATTAGTGACTAATGATCTTTTTTCGAGGACTAAGAAGATAAAGATTTGTTCAAGAACTATGTCTGATCATAGTCCAGTTTGGTTAGAGAGAGAAAAAGACATTAGAGATAGGCGTTCCTGGCGTCTAAATGAGAACCTATTTAGAAATCAGGAAAATGTGGAAGAATGTAAAAAACAGATGAAGGTTTTTTTTGAAACTAATATGCATAAGGGTACCTCTATGGATATGGTATGGGATGCTAGTAAGGCGTACATGAGAGGTGTGTTGATATATCTCAATAATAAATACAGACGTAATTTGGAATTCAGGAGGAAGGAATTAGAGAAAGAGATTAGGGAAAAAGAAAAGGCGTTAATTTTGAATCCACGGATGTGAAGATTAAAGAGGTTATTAATTTACTAAGAGGACAATTTGACAAGTTAATGGCTGATCAGGTGGCAACTAATCTACGGTTTGCTAGGCATAATACTTTTTGTAATGCCAATAAACCAGGTAGATGGTTAGCCTATATGTTAAGGAAGAAGCAAAGGGCTTCTAATATAGATAAAATAGAATATAAGGGTAAGGTTGTGTATCAGCAGAATCTTATTAAGGGAACTTTTCTTGATTTTTATTCTAAATTATATGCTAGAGATAAGATTAATGAAACAGACATTGATGCATATTTGAGGGATGTCAGCATCCCGGTTCTTACGCAAGAACAAAAAGAAGAGATGAATCAACTAATAACTGAGGAAGAAATATTTTTGGCAATTAAACAGTTAAAAGTGGGTAAAGCGCCAGGTACGGATGGTTTGACTGCTGTGTATTATAAAAATTTACAGTTTGAAATGATAAAGCCATTAAAGGAATTGTTTCAGACAATTCAAAAGGGGGGAGGAGTGCCTCCGTCTTGGAAAACTGCTTTTATTTCTTTGATTCCGAAGGAAGACCAGGATCTTACTCAAGCAAGAAATTATAGGCCAATATCACTTTTGAATACGGATTACAAGATATTTGCTAAGGTTTTAGCTAATAGACTGATGAGGGTATTGCAACAGGTAATTCATGATGATCAAACTGGGTTTATAAGTGGTAGACAAATGAAAAATAATGTGAGGCATATAGTTGATTTGTTGGAATTTTTGGAAAGGAATAACCAGATCCCTGCAGCATTGATCTTTTTGGATGCTGAAAAAGCCTTTGATCAATTGGATTGGAAATTTTTGATCAAAGTATTAGATAAAATGAATTTTGGGGATGAATTTTTACAACCAATTAGGGCATTATATCAAAAGCAAACAGCTCGAATAATTGTGAATAATAGTTTGACTGAAATGTGCAATATTGAAAAGGGTACGAGGCAGGGGTGCCCGTTATCACCTTTATTATTTGTTTTAACATTGGAGATATTATTGATTAAAATACGGAATTCGGAAACAATTAAGGGAATTCAAATAAGAGATCAGGATTATAGATTGAGGGCGTTTGCGGACGATCTGGTTATTACGGTGACACAGCCAGAAAATTCTGTTATGGAATTGATGGAGTTAATAACGCAATATGGGAAAGTTTCTGGATTTAAGGTTAATATACAAAAAACTACAAGCCAGGTGGAAAGAAGATCAGAAAATTGGTTTTTTAATGAATGATAAAAATCTGGTAAAGCAAATTAGAAATCTGGGCCCCGCATATATCAAACGGATATATCTTGCATTGATAGAAATTGATTCAGAAACAGAAATTGTTAAAGACTGTATGATAAAATGGGTACAGAATATTCAGGAAGTTATTACAATGGACACTTGGGAAAAGATCTGGGTGAGAAATGTAAAATTTACACAAGCTCAAAATTTAAGAGAGAACTTTTATAAAATGTTTTATAGGTGGCATTTAGATCCTAAAAAGTTAGCAAGTATGTGTCCGAATTACCAGCTTAAATGTTGGAGATGTGGTGGCGAAGATGCAACGTATTTTCACATATGGTGGACTTGTAAAAAGATTAAAGCATTTTGGATTAAAATCTGGTGGAATATGCAGAAGATATTCAAGAAAAGGATAAAGTTTTGTCCGCAATTTTTTTATTGGGTATTATTACTGATATTACGGTTGTGGACATTAAGCTGATGCTGAACTTGATTACGGCAGCGAGACTTTTAATAGGGCAATACTGGAAGAAGGAAGAACTGCCAACTATAGAAGATTGGACTTTAAAGGTTTCCAACCTGGCGGAAATGGCGAAGATTTCAGCGTATCTGAAAGACCATTCACAACAACGATATATTGCGGAGTGGAAAAAATGGATTGATTACATTCAGAATAAATATGGGACTAAAAAGTTTCATTTAGCATTTGAATAAGCATTGATGTGATATCTATTTTGCTTGTAGTCATTTTATAAGAGCTAAAGTGCGGTAGACCTAATAGTTTATTGTTATTAGCATATGGTAGTTTATAATTGTTTTTTTACTTTTATACCTTGTATTCAGCTCTGGGAAGTCGGGGAGGGGGAAGGGGAGAAGGGGGAAGGGGAGGGTGAGAGGGTGGGATTGGGATGGGAAGGGAGGGAGGGGGTGGAGGTCGGGATGTTAAAGATAAAATGTACTGAAAAACTTTTCAATTAAAAAAAAAAAAGATTGGGTATCCCTGTCAAGGAAACGTATATTAACTATTGAAGGCTTTGACCTTAACCAAGTTTGGCATTCAACCTTATGGTCATATCAAAAAACTCCAAGTACTTTACTAACCACTACATTAGGAGAATTTTGATCAGAATTTGGCAAAAAGTTAAAAAACGAATGTATACCAAGATTCCCAAATGGGTGGTCCCACTGGAGATAATAACCCAGCCGACTGTTTACAATCTGAAAAGAAACTGGTCCTACAAGATTTTGATAGATGAAGAAGGGAACTTGAAATCTAGAGAACATTTGCAGATACAAGGTATAGATTTAGATTGGTGGTCATATATTCAAATTCAAACCAGGTTTCAAACAGGAATATGGCATCTCTCAAACTAGTCAACCCCTTGATAAAACTTTGGAAGGCCCCGGACTAAAATTTATTTCCCGAATGTACAATCTCCTCCTAGCCAGATACATAGATGATGAGATCGTGAAAGATACAATGATAGCCTGGGGGAGAAATATAGGGAGGTCGATCCAACTAGAGGAATGGCAGACAATATGGACCAGAACAATGAAATTAACATTATCTTCGGCATTTAAAGAGAACTACTTCAAAATAATCTATAGATGGTATTTGCCGCCAGCGAGAATAGCCAAAATGTTTCCAGATGCCTCTGATAAATGCTGGAAATGTAGACTGGCCAAGGGTACTTTCTTTCACCAGTGGTGGACTTGCCCTCAGAGTAAGAAATATTGGGAGAAGGTCCAAAACTGGTTAAAGCAAATAACTGGTGTTATTTTTCCTCTGCTTCCGGACTCTTACTTACTTGGTATAAAACCAAAACTAATTAATAGACAAGATTGGTATCTTTTTGTTAATGTTACAACAGCAGCGAGAATAACCTTTGCTCAACAGTGGAAAGATATAAATATTCCAACAGATCAAATGTTAATTAATAAGATTTTGAATTGCGCTGAAATGGATAAACTAACCTATATACTAAAACAGAAACAAGAATCTATGTATTATACCAATTGGGAACGATGGTATGTTTGGTTAAAAAACAGAACAAATCTAGAATAGTTAATATAATACTTCAAAGTAATTTTTATGATAATATTTAATAGTTGAAATAGACAACGATAAATAAGATTTAAGATATACTGGGATGTAACTTTGTGTAATTGTACAGGGGATTTTAACCCCCAGTTAGTTTATATGTATGTTTGTTAAATGTTTGTTTATTCTTTTCCCTTTTCTTTTTAATTCGGAATGTATATACTTTATATGTATGTGTCTGTAAATATTTAATAAAATTTATTAAAAAAAAAATCAAAATGGATGCTCTGAGTCTGTATGAACACATTAGTTCTGACTGACAAAACTCTGTCTAACTGCACCAATAGTAGGCTGATATTGGCTCTTCCCACCTAGTGAACTCATTGTCCCATTTTAACATTTAGAAAAATGGCTCTAGGTGAAAAAGATTACTTGTCCCTCCTGTAAATTGATCAGTAGAGATCATTTTCTTCATAGCTTCACTTACTAAAAAGAGTGCTATAAAATCAGATGAGCAGTTTGGATTATCAAATCCAAAAGATTGCTCAGAGCAAGCCAAACTAAAGATTTCCTGGCAAATAGCTCTTTTGTGCCTATTTAAATTTGTAAAGCAAAGGAGAAGCCATTACAATTTTCAGTTTCAATTTCTTATGATTATAGACTAATACACAGAATGCTACACAATACATACACATATCAAAATAAAGTTGAAGACAAAGTTAAAATATAAAACAGCCTAACATCTATGAGTGAGATCTAGGATGCCACCTATTTTAAATTATAATCTAGACATTAAAATTATACTTATAATAATATCTAAAATTCCAAAAATGATATTGTTTATAATTTAAAACATTAAGGTAAAGGTAAAGGTTCCCCCGCACATGCGTGCTAGTTGTTTCCGACTCTAGGGGCCAGTGCTCATCTACGTTTCAAAGCCGAAGAGCCAGCGCTTGTCCGAGGACGTCTTCCATGGTCATGTGGCCGGCATGACTAGATGCCAAAGGCGCACGGAACGCTGTTACCTTCCCACTGTAGTGGTCCCTATTTTTCTACTTGCATTTTTACGTGCTTTCGAACTGCTAGGTTGACAGAAGCTGGGACGAGTAACAGGCGCTCACTCTGTTACGCGGCACTCGGAATTTGACCCACCAAACTGCCGACCTTCTGATCGACAAGCTCAGCGTCCTAACCCACTGAGCCACCGCATCCCTCAATTTAAAACATTACAGTTATATAAAATGCATTCCCCCTTCATTGTCATGGTGAAGGGTCTTGTGTAATTCAATGAAGCTATGAGCTATGTTATGTAGGGTCACTCAAGATGGACAGGTCATAGCCGAGAGTTTTGACAAAACGTGATCCACTGGAGAAGGTAATGGCAACCCACTCCAGTATCTTTGCCATGAAAACCCCATGGACAGTACCAAAAGATATGACGCTGGAAGATGAACCCCTCAAGTCGGAAGGCATCCAGTATGCTACTGGGGAAGAGCAGAGGGCTAGTATTAGTAGCACCAGAAAGAATGAAGTGACTGGGCCAAAGTCAAAAGGACGCTCAGCTGTGGATGTATCTGGAGGTGAAATGAAAGTCCGATGCTGTAAAGATTTTTTCTCCATAGGAACCTGGAATGTAAGATCCATGAATCAAGGCAAGCTGGACGTGGTCAAACAAGAGATGACAAGACTGAACATCGACATTTAGGTATCAGCAAACTAAAATGGACAGGAATGGGTGAATTTAATTCAGATGCCCATCAGGTATACTACTGCGGGCAAGAATCCCTCAGAAGAAATGGAGTAGCCTTCATAGTCAATGAAAGAGTAGGAAAAGCAATACTGGGATACAATCCTGAAAATGACAGAATGATCTCAGTTCGAATCCAAGGCAAACCATTCAATATCACAGTAGTCCAAGTCTATGCCCCAACCACCGGTGCTGAAGAGGATGAAATTGACCGTTTCTATGAAGGCCTACAGCACCTTATAGAACTAACACCAAAAAATGATGTCCTTATCATCACGGGAGATTGGAATGCTAAAGTAGGAAGCCAAAAGTTAACTAGAATAACAGGCAAGTTTGGCCTTGGAGAACAAAATGAAGCAGGGCATAGGCTGATACAATTTTGTCAAGAGAATACGATGGTTATAGCAAACACTCTTTTCCAACAACCCAAGAGATGGCTCTACACATGGACTTCATGGTCAACACAGAAATCAGATTAACTATGTGCTCTGCAGCCAAAGATGGAGAAGCTCTATGCAGTCAGTAAAAACAAGACCAGAAGCTGACTGTGGCTCAGACCACAAGCTTCTCGTTGCAAAATTTAGGCTTAAATTGAAGAAAATAGGGAAAAGCACTAGGCCACTCAGGTATGAACTAAATCATATCCCTGACAAATATACAGTAGAGGTGACAAATAGATTTAAGGAATTAAATCTGATAGAGTGCCTGAAGAACTATGGACGGAGGTTCGCAACATTGTACAAGAAGTAGCAACTAAACCATCCCAAAGAAAAAGAAATGCAAGAAAGCAAAATAGCTGTTTGAGGAAGCTTTGCAAATAGCTGAGGACAGGCGGGAAGCGAAAGGCAAGGGAGAAAAAGAAAGATACACCCAACTGAATGCAGAATTCCAGAGAATAGCTAGAAGAAATAAGAATGCCTTGTTAAATGAACAGTGCAAAGAAATAGAAGAAAACAATAGAATAGGGAGGACTAGAGATCTCTTCAAGAAAATTGGAGAGATGAAGGGAATGTTTCATGCAAAAATGGGCATGATAAAGGACCAAAATTGCAGGGACCTAACAGAGGCAGAAGAGATTAAGAAGAGGTGGCAAAATTACACAGAAAAACTATACAAGAACGAACGTAATGTCCCTGATAACCATGATGAGGTGGTCACTGACCTCGAACCAGACATCCTAGAATGTGAAATGGGCCTTAGGAAAGCTGAGCAACAACAAAGCTAGTGGAGATGATAGTATTACAGCTGAGCTATTCAAAATCTTAAAAGACGATGCAGTAAAAGTGCTACACTCAATTTGCCAGCAAATTTGGAAAACTCAACAGTGGCCACAGGATTGGAAAAGGTCAGTTTACATTCCAGTTCCAAAGAAAGGCAGTGCCAAAGAATGTTCAAACTATCGCATCATTGCACTCATTTCACATGCTAGTAAAGTTATGCTTAAAATCCTACAAGCTAGACTACAGCAGTATGTGGATCGAGAACTACCAGAAGTACAGGCAGGATTTTGAAGAGGCAGAGGAACTAGAGATCAAATTGCCAACATACGCTGGATCATGGAGAAAGCTAGGGAATTCCAGAAAAACATCTACTTCTGCTTCATTGACATGCTAAAGCCTTTGATTGTGTGGATCACAAAAAACTGTGGCAAGTTCTTAAAGAGATGGGAATACCAGACCATCTTATTTGTCTCCAGAGAAACCTATATGCAGGTCAAGAAGCAACAGTGAGAACTGGACACGGAACCACACATTGGTTCAAAATTGGGAAAGGAGTCTGGCAAGGCTGTATTTAACTTATATGCAGAGCACATCATGAGAAAGACAGGGCTAGATGAATCAAAAGTTGGAATTAAGATTGCCGGGAGAAATATCAACAATCTAAGATATGCAGATGATACCACTCTAATGGCAGAAAGTGAAGAGGAACTAAAGAACCTCTTGTTGCGAGTGAAGAAGGAGAGTGCAAAAGTTGGGTTGAAACTAAACATTAAAAAAACCAAGATCATGGCATCTGGCCCTCTCAATTCCTGGCAAATAGATGGGGAAGAAATAGAGGTAGTGACAGATTTTATTTTCCTGGGCTCCAAGATCACCGCAGACGGGGACTGTAGCCAAGAAATTAAAAGATGCTTGCTTCTGGAGAGGAAAGCCATGGAAAATCTAGACAGCACACTAAAAAGCAGAGACATCACCCTGCCAACAAAAGCGCATATAGTCAAGGCTATGGTCTTCCCAGTTGCAATGTATGGCAGTGAATGTTGGACCATAAGAAAGGCTGAGCGCAAAAGAATTGAGGCCTTTGAACTCTGGTGCTGGAGAAGACTCCTGCGAGTCCCTTGGACTGCAAGGCGATCAAATCGGTCAGTCCTAGAGGAGATCAACCCTGACTGCTCTTTAGAAGGCCAGATCCTGAAGCTAAAACTCAAATATTTTGGCCACCTAATGAGAAGGAAGGACTCACTGGAGAAGAGCCTAATGCTGGGAAATATTGAGGGCAATAGAAGAAAGGGACGACAGAGAATGAGGTGGCTGGATGAAGTCACTGAAGCAGTAGGCGTGAGCCTAAATGGATTCCCGAAGATGGTAGAAGACAGGAAGGCCTGGAGGAACGTTGTCCATGGGGTTGTGGTGGGTCAGACACGACTTCGCAAACTAACAACAACAACAACAAAATGCATTTGGCTAAGAAAATTGGCCCATGAAGGTCTGAGGGATCCTCCGTTCTCCTGCATAAAACCTAGCTACATGTGGTGAAACAAAAGGCAGATTCCCTGTGAGCAGCATCTGGGTATAGACTGAATCTGAACAATCAGGATATCTATTAATCAAAGGTTAGATTGAATCTGATTCAGGTATCTATAAAGGAACAATAAGAAGAACATGTTCCATAGTTTCCAACTCTCCAGAATCACAGCAGTAAAATATTTCAGCCAATGGTACTTTATATTTATATTCAAATTTATAATTGAAATTGAAACCACTACTTTTCTAGATAATTGGTTCCACAACTGAAATGTCGTTGTGTGAGGATTTTTCCCCCCTAACATTCAGTCAGAGACTCTCTTCATGTAACTTTTTTTTTTACATTATTCTTTAGTAATAAAAAGCAAATCTACATTTCTTCTGGGTGATAACCTTGTAGATATTTGAGAAATGCTCTCACATGCCCTCTATTGGCCTTTCAAGTTTAAACACACCTGGTGTCTTTAAACTTTCTTCATACAATTTATTTACTAGTCCTCTAATCATGTTTGCATCTTTTCTAACTCCTCTGATTTCTTTTTAAACAGTGGGGTCCAGAACTGAACACAAGACTCAGGTCCAGACTTTTCAGCAAGGTCATCTCTTGATGAATAGATTGTGTGGTTCATTTCATAAACGCAGCTAATTCAATGATTACTAATTTGACAGTATATTCCAATTTCTTTGCTGCTCTACGATATCTTGAAAATTGTTTTATCTTTATTGTGTAGTTAAAGCACAATGCTAAAATAATTTGTTCCTGGTGAAGCCCCCTGTTTCTTCTTAGATTAGTCTCTACTGTGTATTAATTTCTCAGAATATTGTGTCCTGTTTAAGTCACAGCATATTTGATGGATATTAACAAACTAGTACATATTCAAAGGAGAAAAAACAAGAAGTCAAGACAAAAAAAAAGCTTATGGGGAATTGTTTGAGATCTTGGGTACATTTAGCCCGAAAAGAGAAGAGTTACGAGAGATATGTAGCTGTGTTCACATTATGTGAAGGTTTGTCATATGGAAGAGGGATAGAATTATTCAGATATGTTCCATGACAAAACATGTTCCAAAGAGAAAGAGCTCTTCAATAGGTAATTTAATTATTTAATTAATAATGTCATAATTATTTAATTATTTTATCACTGTTATATTTGTTTTATCACTAATGTATTGTTTTTGGCCATCTGTTGAGGATACTGTAGTATTTGCATTGGGAAATTGGAAAATCTGTAGATTGTATATTATCTTGAAATATTTTGAATTTCAATGTAAATCCATGCATTTGAATGTATAGATAGACATTTGGCCTTATTTCATGCATCCTTTTATTTAATTGTTCTTTTGTGAATGTTGCATCCTTGAATGTTCACCTCCTCATTAGCTATCTTCTATGCTTTTTATCTTCTTATTTTATCTTGCATCTCAGGAAATCCAACAACTGCAACAAAAACAAGAGAGTTTTGTCAAGGAAATAACTGATCTTCAAGAGACAATAGAATGGAAAGAAAAAAAGATAGAGGTAGGATTTTTGTAACATTGTTATTATTTTTCAAATTTTCAATGTTCTCTTTTAATAGAAAAAAGTTATAAATTCTGAAATAAAATGGGTCAGGATCAGAAGAATTTATTGGACTACTACAGAACATCAGGCTTGCAGGATATTTAGGCTACAGCCTATATTTTTTACTCAAAATGAACTTTTTTTTTAATCCCATTTATATCCCACCCTTCTCCGAAGACTCAGGGCGGCTTACAAACTTAGCAGTAGCCTTCATTCTGTGTATATGCCTGCTTATTAGGGCTTTCACACACACCCCAAGCGGCATTATACAAAGTCAGCTTATTGCCCCCAACAATCTGGGTCCTCATTTTACCTACCTCGGAAGGATGGAAGGCTGAGTCAACCTTGAGCCTGGTGGGATGCGAACCTGCACTAATTGCAGGCAGCTGGTGTTACTTAAGGAGGCATTAGCCCACTGGTCCACCAAGGCTCTTAACTGTCAAGTCCTTCCAAGTTTTCAACTAGGTTTGATTCTAAAATACTTTTGAATTAACCCAAGGATAAGTTGAGAATGAAACCATTCCTGCAGTTTTATAATACTAAGCAGATACTGTAGGTACCAAAGTAAATTTGGTTATGAGAATTCCCACCCAAGAACAGATTTCAGAAGAAAAATATAGTACTTCACATAGGCAATATTTATTTATTTATTTAATTAGATTTCTATACTGCCCTATTCCCGAAGGACTCAGGGCGGTTTACAGGGCAGCATAAAATACAATATAAAAGATAATATAAAATTAAAATAAATTAAATTAATTAAGCCCAACAATTAAAACAATATTTAAAAAGCTAAAACCCCTTCAGTCCAGGCCTGATAAATTGAAAAGCCAGGTTTTCAGGTCCCGGCGAAATGAACGCAGATCGGGGGCAGTCCGGAGTTCCACAGGTAAATCATTCCAAAGGGCAGGCGTGCCCACAGAGAATGCCCTCCCTCTGGGGGTCACCCGCCGGCACTCCCTAACCGCTGGCACACTAAGGAGGGCCTCTCTATGGGAACGCACAGGACGATGGGAAGTTGATGCTGGCAGCAGGTGCTCCCTAAGATAATCTGGACCCATGCCATGTAGGGCTTTATAGGTCATCACCAGCACCTTGAATCTCACCCAGAGGGCAACTGGAAGCCAATGCAGCTCGTGGAGAAGAGGCATTACACAGGAGTATCGGGAGACTCCCATCACAACTCGCACGGCTGCATTCTGTACCAGCTGAAGCCTCCGAGTGGTCCCCAAGGGCAGCCCCATGTAGAGAGCATTGCAGTAGTCTAATCGGGAGGTCACGAGCGCATGAGTGACTGTGCATAGGGCATCTCGGTCCAGATAGGGCTCGCAACTTGGGTGTCCTCCTGGATTCACGGCTCAGTTT
>JAKJMR010018015.1:756638-767058 GCA_024449315.1 Daboia siamensis | reverse complement strand
CACTCAGTCTTGGCGGGATTGAGTCGAAGCCTGTTCCTCCCCATCCAAACCCGGACCGCCTCCAGGCAACGGGACATCACGTCGAGGGAATCACTGGGTTGGTTTGGGGTGGAAAGAAAAAGCTTGGTATCATCAGCGTACTGATGATACCCCTCCCCGAAACCACGAATGATCTCACCCAGTGGCTTCATATAGATGTTGAACAAGAGGGGAGAGAATACCGACCCCTGAGGGACTCCACAAATGAGAGGCCTCGGGGCGGATCTCTGCCCTCCCATAAACACCAACTGCGAACTGCCCATAAGGTAGGAGGAGAACCACTGTAAAACAGTCCCCCCCACTCCCAACCCTCTGAGACGCCACAGTAGGATACCATGGTCAATGGTATCAAAAGCCGCTGAGAGATCTAATAGGACCAGGACAGAGAAACAACCCCTGTCCCGAGCCCGCCAGAGATCATTCACCAGTGCGACCAATGCCATCTCCGTGCTGTACCCGGGCCTAAAGCCCAATTGGTACGGGTCTAGGTAATCAGTTTCCTCCAGGAACAAAGGGAGCTGATGTGCCACCACGCTCTCAACAACCTTCGTTAAAAAGCGAAGGTTGGAGACCGGACAATAGTTATTCAAAATAGCTGGGTCCAGAGCAGGCTTCTTAAGAAGGGGCCTCACCACCGCCTCTTTCAAGGCAGTAGGGAAGGTACCCTCTCTCAAAGAAGCAGTTATTACTGCCTGGAATCAGCCTCGTGTCTCCTCCTGAGCTGAATACACTAGCCAGGAGGGGCACGGGTCCAATAAACATGTGGTGGAACTCAGTCTCCTCATGGTCCTGTCCACCTCATCCGGGGTAACAATATAACTGGGTTGGCCAAATTTATTTAGGAGTTAGTTTGGTGTAGTTGGTTAAGGCATCAGACTAGAAACCAGAATATGGTAAATTTTAGTCCCACCTTAGGCACAAAGCCAGCTGGGTGATCTTGGACGAAGCACTCTCTCTCAGCCCTAGGAAGCAGCCAAGGGCAAACCACTTCTAACCAAATTGCACTTGCCAGGAGTCAAAAAATAAATGCTAAGTGGTTTCCCTCTTTAGGGAGTGGGGCAAGGGTTTGGATGCACTGCTTTTCTGTGGCCACACCAGTTCTTTGAATCGGCTTCCCAGTGGATATTCATGTGTCTTTTGGAAACAGCTGAAAACTAAGTTTGTCCAGAGGAATTTTTGGCACAATTCCATCTTGGCTGGGTGTCAGAACCCACTTCAATCCACATCTTAAGAAAGAAGGACTCTTGGAGACAAGGTTGTCCAAGCAGGAACTTTTACTAAAAAATATAACATAGTGGGTATTATAGGCTGGATCTGATATTTTTAAATGTACCCAAGTAAACCCCACCCCACAGTTCATTCAGTCAGTTCCGGATCAGCCAAGCTCCAGGTGGCAAGCCCCTCATGGGAAAGAGGAGAGACATCAGTCCATTCGTTGCAGAATCATTTCCACCCCTTCACATTCCATCTGGAGAAACAAACCACATTCCGGAGGGTTTCATTCCACCCCCTTTCTTAGTTGCCTGTAAGATGAGAGGGAAGATGCCTAGTGAGAGAGTAATTGATCTTATTGTGACGGATAGCAGGTAGGCGGAATAAACAAAAGGTTACATTTGAGGAAGGAAGTGAAAACAATAAAAACCCATGCTTGTTCCCTCTCCTCCTTGGGAATGGCAGAATCTGGGGGCGGGGAGGAGTGTGAGATTTGGGTTTGCACAGAAAAGATAGTTAGAAATGAAATATAAATGGATTCTGACACTGGGTTATAGTTTGGCTTTTTTATTTAATTTTCTTCTGTATTTTTAAATTATTTATAGATTTTTCTATTTGGATATTTTAATTGTTTATTATTTCTATTTTGTAAATTGGTAAGAATTTGGGACTTTGGTGGTCTAAAATGTGGTAAATAAATTAGGGAAGATGATACGAATTGTGCAGTTGTAGTTGAAAAATGCCTTTGAAAAGAATTGCAATGATGTGTATATCTTTATAGGAAAAAGCCAGTTTAAAAACCAATTTAGCAGTTAAAGGATCAGACTAGAAACTGAGCTAGGCTCTGAGATAAGGCTAGAAACAGGTTAGAAACTGGAGTGAGACTGTAGGTCAGAGGTCCCCGACTTTTGGGCACTAGGGACCAGTTCCATGGAGAGAGGTTTTTCTGTGGACCAGAGGGGGTGTGGTTTTGTATGCTGCCTGCATCTCGTGGATGGGATTTTGCTTGTTTGTGTGGACCGGTTGCTGGCATGCCAGCATGCCGGTACCAGTCCACAGACCAAGGGTTGGGGACCCCTGCTGTAGGTTCTAGTTCTGTCTTGGACACAAAAGTAGCTGAGTGACTTTGGGCCAATTACTTTCCCTCAGCCCTTGGAAGAAGACAATGGCAAACCTTCTTGCCAAGAGAAACTTGTCCAGGCACTCTCCCAGAATCAGATATGTATTTCTTGCTGATTGATATTCACTTTTTTTAAAGTCTAAGTGAAAGATACATATTGTCTAAAAATTTCAGAAACTCTGGGGAAATTAAAAATAAAATGTAGTGAAAATCATTCTATAATTTCTGAAGTTTTAAATAGAGAGCCTACATATGTTGATTTGGAAAAAAAAGATGTTTCATAATACAACATTGTTTTGCAGAACAAAAAAATATTATAAAAATTAAACAGAACTTTCAATGAAACTATGTATTTCTTAAGTTATCTTTCTTACTTTATTTTTTTAAAAAAGAGACCTCAGAGTAATACTGATGCTTGCTAACTCTTTTTCCAATGTAGCTTAGGAGCGAAAGAGTTGAATGAATCATTCCCATGTTGATTGGAATGTGTCAACAGTCCCAACTTGGTCATTTAGCAAAGAAAAACTCCTGGCCCATTGTTCAGCCAAAAGTATACTTTACTAAAGCAAAAGTGGTTACAGAATTAGTCAAGCTGGATCTGGTGATTCCTTGATCTCAAAATGTTGTTCCCCTTCTATTAAGATGGGAGTGGGTGGTGGCATTGTGGCAGGATGCAAGGGTGAACCAGTGACAGCTTTCAAAAGACTACAGTGGAAAACTGGATGTGTTTTTAGGCAATTTCAGTTCAACCATCACTGGATTTATGACGCGGATGATGGGGAATGGCCCCACATATTTGGGACCATGTTTTCTACAGGGCTATTGTGATTGCAGAAATTTGGTAGAAAGAAACTTCCTCTCCTACTTTAAATTCCTTCTGCCGAGCCCTCTTCTTATTGGCTTGTCTCTTATATGCTTCCCTCACCTCATCCAGCACTTTTCGGACCACAGGCCAGATGTTGTGCAGGGTTTGCATGCCAATGATGCCAATTGAGGGGTGTGTTGAGGGAGTTTGCCATAGGGAAAATGTCTAGGCTGGTGGCTACTCGGAATCCTGCGATTCAAGTACTACTGTGTACTGAATTATTGTAGACAACCTCAGCAAAGGTAAGATCTCAGTCCAGTTGTCTTCTAGGAGTTCACATAACAGCGGAGGTATTGTTCCAATATGCATTGTATGTTCACAGCCTCCATTTGTCTAGGGGGGGGGGGGGGGGGGTATCTTAGGCCCTAATAATTTCAGGAACTCCTGCCAAAAGCTCAAATAAATTGGACACCACAATCTGAAATTATTTTATTTATTTTTATTTTAATCCCATTTATATCCCGCCCTTCTCCGAAGACTCAGGGCGGCTTACAATTTAAAGCACAAATCAATGTGCTTAGCAACAGCCTTCATTCTATGTATATGCCTGCTTATTATTAGGGCTTTCACACACACCCCCAAGCGGCATTATTACAAAGTCAGCTTATTGCCCCCACAACAATCTGGGTCCTCATTTTACCTACCTCGGAAGGATGGAAGGCTGAGTCAACCTTGAGCCTGGTGGGACTCGAACCTGCACTGATTGCAGGCAGCTGGTGTTACTTAAGGAGGCGTTAGCCCACTGCTCCACCGAGGCTCTTAAAATTATGTGCTCAGGTGCTTTGTGTAGCCAATACACATATTGCACAAACACTTTTACTAGAGTTTGTGTAGATGGAATCTTGGGACAAGCCACAAAGTGGTCCTGTTTGGAGAACAGGTGTCTGATAACTCAAATCACTGTGTTTCCTGTGCTTTCTGGTTAGTCCACAATAAAGCACATTGATATTTCCTTCTGTGGGACTGTAGGGCTGGTGAAGGGTTGTAGCAATCCTGGGGTCCTGCTAGTGTGTCTTTTGGCTGAAGTACAGACCAGACAGTTGTCTACATAGTTCTCAGTGTCCTTTTTTATATGTGGACACCAGAATTGGCGTTTCACAAAGTGGAGAGTTTTAACGAAACCAAAATGCCCTGTGGTCTTAGTCCCATGGCTGCATTAAAGAACTAGGGTTTGCTATACAACTAGGGTAGGCATGTACAATTTACCCCCCATCCATGCCAGGTCGTCCCTCAGTGAAAGTTCTTCATTGTGTAGTTGGAACCATTTGTCTTTTGCTAGAGCTATGTTGCCAGCAATCTGCTCTTTTGGGGCTTTTTGTTTCCTTTTTGAGGGCTGGTGCGGCTATTTGTTTGGAAAGGATGATGGAACTGACAACTTCTTTAGCACTGTTATACTAGGGCATTCTGGACAGGGCATCCACCAGGAAATTCTTCCCTCTGGGGAGATAGCAAAGGATAAAGTTGAACCAGTTGAAGTATTGAGCCATCTGATTTTTTTGGTAAATAACTTTCTGGGGTTTTTATTAGTGCTTCCAAATTCTTGTAGCCAGTCCAGATTTCAAAAGGAACCTTCCTGCCCTCTAGGACAGGGGTGAGCAACCTGAAACAGTGAAAGAGCCACTCGGAACCAGTTCCCTCACAAAAGGAAAAACTGGGAGCTGCAAAAAATGTGTGCTCATGCGCATACATGCGCACATACGCAGAACAGGGTTTGACTAAAGAGTGGAACCAAGGCGAGATATGCACCTACCCTGCATATTTGAATTGATTGGTTGAACTTTTTTAATCCCACTTTTTTTTGGGACTGCACATGGCAAAGGACTGGGAGCCGCAGACCCGTGCTCTAGGAATTGCCTCCAGGTTGCCCAGCAAATTCCATAAGCTTCCTTCTCCCAGACTACTCAGTGCCTTTCTGTTTTGGAGAGTTTGTGCAAGGTGTAGGCACAGGGTTGTGGCTTCCCTTGTGAGTTCTTTTGGAGGAGCACTGCCCCCATTGTCACATTGCTGGCATCCACCTGAATGATAAATGGTTTACCTGTATCAGGGTGCTTCAACATTGGCTCAGCTGCAAAAAGGCATTTCAGTTTGTTGAAAGCAGGTTGGCATTCCATTGTCCATTTCAGTGGTTGGCTTGGCTTAGGTTTAGTGGTTCCTTTGGTTTTGTCAGGGCCCACTTCAACTCCACATCTTAAGTAAGCAGAACTCTTAGAAACGATTTCTTCCAATAGGAACTTTTATTAAGAGTAGTTGATAGTAGGCATAATAGACAGGTTCTGAGAATTCCCGCACAGCGCAGTAGATTATAGTATCCCCAAGCAAGACTCCACCCCATAAATTGACCGCCCGATGTGGGATGGCTAATCTCCAAGTGTTAAGTCCATTGTGGGAAACGGGGAGATAATATCGGCCCATCTCCAGCTCACACAGCAAGGGTCGGCGGCTTCTTCACACCTTCCTCTGAGAATGTAGACGTAAACCAGTCACTGAGGTTACATTCCTTATTTCCTTCTTTGTTCTAACTGACAGTTTAAAAGATAGAATTCAGAGAGAGAGATAACGCAGAAAATAAATTGTTACATTTCAGTGGGCAGGTCGGGGATACAGACCCAATAAACAAAGTAAAGGATTACATTGTAGCGAATAGAGGAAGTGAAAGTAATAATCCTGCAGGCAAATCCCCCCTCCCCCTTGGGATTATGGCAGAACCCAGGGAAAGATGGGATTTGTTTTTAGATCAGAGAGTATAGAAATGAAATGAAATAGGAATGGGTTCTGACAGGTTTTTAAGAGATTCATGATTGGCAGTGCAATTTGGGCAAAGACTGGGATAAACCTTTGGTAAAAGTGAAGACAAGGAAGCTCTGCAATTGGTTTCTTGTATGAGTGACTTCTCACTCTAGGACAGGGGTGTCAAACTCCATTTCATAGAGGGCCACATCAGCATTGCGGTTGCCCTCAGGGGGCCAGGTGGGTATGGCCAGGGTGGGCGTGGCCTACTGGGTGGGCATGGCTAGAGTGCGTATGGCCTGCTGGGTGGGCATGGCCAGCTCTACATCGTTGGCATCGAGGGTGCTTATGGGGGCCTGGGCAGGAGTGGGACAGATCTGGGGGTCTCTGGCATAAGGAGGGTCTCTGGGCCAGGGCCAAGGCAGTGGGGGTCGTTCCCTCACTGTTTCCAGGATGGCTTCGCGGGCCACATGAAACCACTTCGCGGGCTGGATCCGGCCCCCCGGGCCTTGTATTTGACATGTCTGCTCTAGGATAACACTAACCTTCACCAGGTCCATTTCTATAGTCTCCTGGGAAATCCTGTACCCCAACTAATCGAGTTTATTCTTGTGAAATTCACACTTGGAGAGTTTTGCATACAATTGGGCCCCCCAAAGTTTCTTGAGCACTACCCTCACTAGTTCCACATGCTCTTTCATCATCTCAATGTAAATTAAAATATCATCCAAATACATCAATATCATTTTGGATAAATGATCATGTAGCATCTCATTTTCAACTGTATAAACACTGCGGGTGCTTCCTGTGGCTCTAATGGGAGCATTCAATATTGGAAGCAGTCCAATGGGCACTTAAATGTTGTTTTCTACTCATCCCCCTTCTTAATCTGCACCTGGTAATAAGCCTCCCTTAAGTCCAGTTGGGTGA
This sequence comes from Daboia siamensis, assembly GCA_024449315.1. NCBI lineage: Eukaryota > Metazoa > Chordata > Lepidosauria > Squamata > Viperidae > Daboia > Daboia siamensis. The sequence goes on along the minus strand of JAKJMR010018015.1, from coordinate 760,165 downwards.
AAAATTTTCACTTGGCCAGGTGACCTAACATGTCCTTCATCAATGGAAGGGAGTACACATTTTGCACACAGATAGCATTAAGCCCGCAGTAATCCACCCATAATCCAAGTGAGCCATCTTTTTGTTCTCTTGGAAGAGCACAGGTACAGCTGTGTATGATTTTGCCACCTGAATGAGGCCTGTGCCAAATTCTTGTTGATGAAAGACCAGAGTTCTTCCAGTTCCTGGTGCATCATCAAGTATAGTTTGGGTTTTGGCAGTTTGTCCACAGGCACAATCTCGATAACACCATCCGTGGGATGATGGGGGATACATATCAGACTCTTTTTCACTGAACACTTCATCAATTCCTTGGGGATTGATGAATCCAGCTCCTCCCCCGCAAGAGTTTTTCCTGCACCTTCTGTTTTCGCTTTGCTAACCAGCAGCTCATGGTGGCTCCTTATCATTTTTACTACGGCTTCCTGGCAGGAAAGTTTCCTCTGCACCTTCAACCGGTTTCACTCTCAGTCTATGGAAGGATTCCACTTCTTGACTCATTCAAGTCCTAGGAACATGGCTAGAATAATGAATTGAATAGTCTCTACATAGGTTCCTATCTTCAGCTCCACTGGTTCACTTGAGCTGCTAGCAAGGGCCAGGTGCAAAAGGTGCTGCAGCGGCTAAGGCAGCAGGACCTAGTGGCGGATCCGCTGCCACCTGTGCAGGATGGTGGCACATTTCCAGCCCCTGGAATTTTTTCCTCGGTTGGTCCACTAAGGGATGCTGCTGGGAATTTCCAAGTGGCATCTTCCTAGTCTGCAGCTTGTTGGGCTTTCCAGTGGTTCCCTTGCATGATGTTTACCCCCAGGGGGTGTTCTTCAGGTTCATAGATTCTCCCATTCACCCAAGACCATTGGGCCTTCAGCCCTTGGGGGGGGGGGGTGCTTCTCAAGCTGCTGCTGTGGTGTGGTAGTTGGTGCCACAGGCTTTTCCCCCAGAACCCTTCAGGCAGGCGCTGGCAGCTTGGATGTAGTGGTCCCAGAGTTTCAGATTCCATTTTCTCCCCAGACTTTTTCTTCTGCTCCAGTTCTTTCCCAAGAGCAGACATAGCTGCACAACCTCAGTAGATCATTTCCTCTGGGCAGGTTGTTTCTCATCTAGCAAACAAAGAGTTCTGATCCATTGTTCAGCCAAAAGTATACTTTACTGAAGCCAAAGTGGTTACAGAAGTACTGTGTTCTTCCAAAAGTAAGCTCTACCCTGGAAATAAAACCTAGCTTGATTTCCGGAAGGCCTCTGCAGCCGAGCTATGGATTCACTCCATAGCTTAGTACTCAGCTGCAGATGCCTTCCGGAAAGGCCTGACTGTGAAATGCAGACTGGAATGCAGCTGCAGAATGAAGCTGCTCCTTCGGCCACAGAAGAAGTAGACCACCTGGGTGGGGCTGTCGGTGCCAGAGGTAAGTATAAAAGACATCCCCCGAAAATAAGACCTGGTGCCTCTTTGGGAGGCAAAAAACCTCCCAAGACCCAGTCTTGTTTTCGGGGAAACATGGTAGCGAACCTGGATCTGGCATTTTTTTTTCTTCATATATAAGCTTTTTATTAATTCTTTTTTCTTTACATACATATGTTAATTTTTCAACCAGCGTGTGGTCTGGGTTCAAAGGTGCTAATACATAATCAAATCCTCCTCTTTGGTTCTCTCCTCTACCCATTTGTAGAATAATTTCCAGCTTTGGTAGTATTCTGTTTCTTCTTTATCTTTCAATCTCATAGTCAGTCTGTCCATCTCAGCGCATTCCAGTATTTTTTTTAATTACTTCTTCCTCTGGTGGTATTCCTTCATTTTTCCAGTATTGCACAAAGATTATTCTTGCTGCCGTTGTAATATGTAGAACCAAATATAAACTTTGCTTATTAATCTTTTCTGGTGTTATACCTAATACAAAAAATTCCGGATTAAATACTACATGTTCTCCGAATATTTTTTCTAACCAAGCATGTATTTTTTTCCAATAAGCCTTTGTTTTATCACATGTCCACCAGATATGATAGCACGTGCCTGAATTATGTTTACATTTCCAACATCTATCTGACATATATCTGACAAGACTTTTGCTAATCTTGCTGGTGGCAAGTGCCATCTATAGAACGTTTTATATAAATTTTCTTTATACACAGTTGACATTGTCAGTTTATAATTTCTCTCCCATAATTTTTGCCATTTTACTAATTCTATATTATAACCAAAGTTTTTCACCCACCTTGTCATTGTCTCTTTAGTTTACTTTCCATCTCCAAAATTAACAAAAAGTTATACATTTTCTTAATTAGTTTCTCATCAGAGGTTAACAATATCTTATCAAATACAGCTTGTTCTTTATAAAATTCATAGTTTCACATCTTTTTTGTATCTATTTTGTATTTGTAACTGTACCCACCATGACATGTTGATGCCCTGATTTCCCAGCTCTTGTTTCGATTTTAATGTCCCATCAGTATTTAAAATATCTCTATATGCCCAAATTTTTTCAAAATCTACCAGATTTGGACGTGAAAAAGCTTCCATCGTTGATAACCACCCTGGAATTTTTACATATATTTTAGTTTTGATTTTTCCCCATACTGTTATCAAAGCATTTCTAATATAGTGATTTTGGAAATACTTATGAATTTTGTTTTTCCTGTACCACAAAAATGCGTGCCACCCCAATTGTAAGTCATGTCCCTCCAAATATAACAACCTTTTATTCCTAAGAGTTATCCATTCTTTCACCCATGTTAATACAGATGCTTGATAATACAAAACCCACTTGGGTAGTCCAAAACCTCCATTTCCCTTAGCATCTTGCAGTGTTTTCATCTTTATTCTAGCTTTTTTTTCCTTGCCAAACAAACTTCAAAATTAATGAATTTAACTCTTGGAAGAATTTTTTCTCAAGTTTTATCGGGATTGTTTGAAATAAAAATAAGATCTTAGGCAATATTTTAACTGTAGCAATTCTTCCTAATAGTGACAATTGTAAGTTCTTCCACTTTTCTAAATCTAGCATTATTTGTTTCAATAGCCTTATATAATTGTCTTCTTTTATTGTTGAGCATTTGGCTGATAAATATATACCCAAATATTTAACCTTTTTCACTATCTGTACCTCTGTTTACCCCTTCATGGATTACTGCCTTGTCGTGGCGAAGGGGCTTGCGTAATTCAATGAAGCTATGAGCTATGCCGTGCAGGGCCACCCAAGACGGACAGGTCATAGCCGAGAGTTCTGACAAAATGTGATCCACTGGCGAAGGAAATGGCAACCCACTCCAGTATCTTTGCCATGAAAACCCTATGGACAGTACCAAAAGGCAAAACGATATGACGCTGGAAGATGAGCCCCTCAGGTCGGAAGGCGTCCAATATGCTACTGGGGAAGAGCAGAGGGCTAGTACTAGTAGCGCTAGAAAGAGTGAAGCGACTGGGCCAAAGCCGAAAGGACGCTCAGTTGTGGATGTGTCTGGTGGTGAAAGGAAAGTCCGATGCTGTAAAGATG
>JAKJMR010018015.1:660678-746638 GCA_024449315.1 Daboia siamensis | reverse complement strand
TAGGGTCGCGATGGGTCGGACACGACTTCGCAGCTAACAACAACAACAACAACCTCTGTTGATTCTGACAATCGGCTTTTTTGCTTATCTGTGAAATTCTTAACTATTATCTTAGTTTTTCTTTATTTATTTTTAATCCTGCTATTTCTCCATACTGTTCTATCTTTCCCAACAATTTGGGAATCATCTCCAGGGGCTCTTCCAAAATAAATACTAAATCATCAGCAAATGCTTGTAATTTATATGTTTCACCCTTTATCCCCAATCCTTTAATTTCTGTATCTTGTCTGATATTTCAATTTAAGACTTCCAAAATGAAAATAAATAACAGAGGGGATAATGGACATCCTTGCCTTGTGCCTTTTCTTATCTCAGAGCTCTCAGTACAGTCTCCATTCACAATCACTTTGGCTGTTTTTTTGTTATATACTGTTTTTACCATATTTATAAAATTCTGTCCAAAGTCCGTTATTTGTAGTTGGTGAATCATAAATTGCCATGAAAGATTATCAAATGCCTTTTGCGTATCTAAGAATATTAGCGCCATTTGTTTCCCTGGATGTAGCTCATAATATTCTAATACATCTATTATCATTCTTAGATTATTTTTAATTTGTCTCTTTGATAAAAAGCTGTTTTGATCTGGATAATAATAATAAGTTGGAAGGGACCTTGGAGATCATCTAGTCCAGCCCCCTGCCAAGGCAGGAAACCCTATACCATTTCAGACAAATGGCTGGCCAGTCTCTTCTTAAAAACTTTCAGTGTTGGAGCATTCAGCACTTCTGGAGGCAGGTTGTTCCACTGGTTAGTTGTTCTAACTGTCAGGAAGTTTCTCCTTAGTTCTAGGTTGCTTCTCTCCTTGACTAGTTACCATCCATTGGTTCTTGTCCTGCTTTCAGGTGCTTTGTAGAATAGCTTGACTCCTTCTTCTTTGTGGCAGCCCCTGAGATATTGGAAAACTGCTATCATGTCACCCCTCACCCTTCTCTTCATTAAACTACACATGCCCAATTCCAGCAACCATTCCCTATATGTTTTAGCCTCCAGTCCCCCAATCATCTTTGTTGCTCTTCTCTGTACTCTTTCTAGAGTCTCGACATCTTTTTTACATTGTGGTGACCAAAACTGGATGCAGTATTCCAGGTGTGGCCTTACCAAGGTATTGTAAAATGGTATTAGTACTTCACGTGATCTTGATTCTATCCCTCTGTTAATGCAGCCTAGCACTGTGTTGGCTTTTTTGGCAGCTGCAGCACACTGCTGGCTCATATTTAAGTGATTGTCCACTAGGACTCCGAGATCTCTCTCACAGTTACTACTATCAAGCAAGGTACCACCTATACTATACCTGTGCATTTGATTTTTCTTGCCTAAATGCAGAACCTTACTTTTTTCACAATTGAATTTCATTTTGTTAGATAGCGCCCAGTGTTCGAGTGTGTCCAGATACTCCTGTATCTTAAGCCTATCTTCTGGAGTATTGGCTATTCCTGCCAGCTTGGTGTCGTCTGCAAATTTGATGAGTTCCCCATCTATCCCCTCATCCAAATCGTTGATGAAGATGTTGAAGAGCACTGGGCCCAGAACAGAGCCCTGGGGCACCCCACTACACACTTCCTTCCATGTAGATGCAGTTCCATTGAGGACCACACGCTGAGTATGGCCTGTCAACCAGCTACGAATCCATCTGGTGGTGATGCTATCTAACCCACATATTTCTATCTTATCAAGTAGTAGGTTGTGATCTACTTTATCAAATGCCTTACTGAAATCCAAGTAAATTATATCTACAGCATTCCTCTGGTCCACTAGTTTTGTCACTTGGTCAAAGAATGCAATAAGGTTTGTCTGGCATGATCTGTTTTTGACAAACCCAAGTTGGCTTTTAGTGATAACTTTGTTCGCATCAAGATGTTCACTGATTTGTTGTTTGATTATCTTTTCCAGAATCTTCCCAGGTATTGAGGTCAGACTGATAGGTATAAATTCAACTAAATATTTCTTCAATCTTTCCACCATTATTGAAGTAACAGGTTTAATTTGTTTTATTATGTCCATTTCTCTTTTCAAAGTCTTTTTTTGTGGATATTTTGCAATTCTAATTCTAACTTTCCAAATTCTTCTTTTAATAATACATATTGCTGTTTTCTCTGTTTATTTTTCCTTGCCATATATGTTATAGCTATGCCTCTAAAGCAGACATGTCAAACACAAGGCCCGGGGGGCGGATCCGGCCCGCGAAGTGGTTTCATGTGGCCCGCGAAGCCATCCTGGAAACAGTGAGGGAACAGCCTCCACTGCCTTGGCCCTGGCCCAGAGACCCTCCTCCTGCCAGGGACCCTCAGATCTGTCCCACTCCTACCCAGGCCCCCATAGGCACCCTTGATGCGAATGATGCAGAGCGGGCCATGCCCACCCAGTAGGCCATACACACTCTAGCTATGCCCACCCAGTAGGCCATTCCCACCCAGTAGGCCTCACCCACCTGGCCCCCTGCGGGCAACCGCAATGCTGATGCGGCCCTCAGTGAAATTGAGTTTGACGCCCCTGCTCTAAAGTACACTTTAGTGTATCCCATACATTTTGTACTGTTGTGTCTTCTTTTTTATTTTCTTTGAAGAATTCCATTTCTTTTTTTGCTAACTCTATGAATTCTTTTTCTTTTAATATGAAATGATTTAAAGTCCATTTTCGCCTTTTTTGTGTTCCTTTCCAGGTCATTTTCAAAGGATTATGATCTGCCCATGTGCCTGTTTCTATTTCAATGTCCTGTACATTCATTCTCACGTCAGCAGTCATCCAAATCATATCAATCCTTGACCAAGATTTTTGACTATTTGAATAGAAAGTATATTGCAATTTTTGTGGATTAACTTCCCTCCAGATGTCTTGAATTCCAATTTCCTCCACCATATCAAAAAATGCCTTAGGTAACCTTCTTCTTCCACTTTCCTGTTTTGTTACTTTTATAATCAATTTTTGCATTGAAGTCTCCTAGTAAGCAAATGTTTTGGTACTCCATTTCTATTATTTTTCTATGTAAGTTTTTGTAAATTTTTTCTTGATTGTTGTTTGGTGCATAAATTACCACTAATAATATTTGCTTTTGATGCAGATAAATTTCTACCATTAAAATTCTTCCTTCTTTATCTGAATATACCATTTTAGAATCTATTGTCTCTTTAATATATAGCAACACCTCTTTTTTTCTGTTGTGCTGATGCATAATAAAGTTTCCCAATTTTGAATATTCCAATAATTTATGATGTTGTTCTTTTATATGTGTTTCTTGCAAACAGATTATATCTAAATTCAATTTCTGTAGCTTCCTAAATATCTTGTTTCTTTTAATTGGGGAATTTAGTCCATTTATGTTTACTGAGAAAATTCCATTTTCTTTCTCCATTTCCATTTATTTATATTTAGGTCTAGTAGATCTAGTAGTCCTTTGTTCTCTGGCAGGTCCTTCATTCTCGCCCTTTTGGTTGTCTTTCTCTTTCTGTTCTCCTGTTTCTGCGGTTGCTCCTTGAGTCCTCTCTTCTGTTTGCTTCTGCTCCTCACTCTCCCCTTGCCTTTGTTTCACTCCTTCATCTAAAATTGCCCTATTCCTTACTTCAAAATCTTCCGCCTTCCAGATTGAGTCCAATCGATATCTTGTATTATTCCAGTTTATTAATATGCCTTCCGGCATCAGCCATCTAAAGTTTATACCACTGCTAATCAGCTTCATAGTCAGAAAGTGGTAATGTCTTTAGGTATCTCTTCCTCTCTTAGGTGTCTGCTTTAAAACTACAATTTCTTTATTTTTGTATTGTATTGGCTCATCTCTAACTTTCCGTAGTACTTCATCTCTTGTTGTCTTCTTTGTAAACCATACATGTACTTCTCTTGGCAATTTGTTTCTTCTTGTGTAGCTTGAATTGATGTGAAATATTTCATCGATCTCTAGCTGGATTTCTCCTCGGTCTGCCTTTAAAGCCTTCTGCAGATGTCAATAATCACCTCTGCTATGTTTTCTTCTCTATCCTCAGGAATATTTTGAAATCTTAAATAATGTTCCGCTTTTTCCATCTCTAATATCTTAATTGCGTTCTCTAATTTTTCATTTTCTTGTAATAACATTTCTATCTTTTTATCGTTCTCATCTTTTTTCTTCAATTTTGTGTATTTTCTGTTGATTTTTAATTATCATTTGATTTTAAGCTTCAAATTTTCCTTTTATATCCAAGATTTCTTCACTTACTTTCTCAAGTTTACTTTGTATTTCTTTATGATTTTCCTGTATTTCCAGATGATTTCTTTCCAATGCTTCTTGATTACGTAACATCATTTCTTGAAGCAATTTTAATGCAGTCTGTGTTTCGCTTTGAGCAGTGCTTATTTTTTCCTATTGCAACATTGCTTCAATAGATCCCTGTGTTGTTGGACTGGATTGTCCTACTGAGGGTGGAGAAGAGGTTTTCTTCATAAGTTTGGTAATATTCAATGAAGTCATTTTACAACTTACAGTCTAAAGCCAAAACAACATCTGTTTAGATTTAGCCAAGTTCAATAAAAGTAACTTTGAAGAGTCTTTTCCCTCACAATCTCACAACAAGGCAGTTTTGTCCTTTGCAGCTGTCTTTTGTCAAGGTCACTTTAATCAACAATTTTTCCAGTTCTCCCTCTATATCAGAACTTTTTTTCTTCTTTTGTCACTAGGTGTCCTTCTTGGCTTATTTATCATTGTCTGATATTCTTAACAAAGAGTATTTCCCCTTCTTTGTAATTGCTTGCTGCTTTTAACTTTAATCCTTCTGGGGGTCTTTACTTTTCAGACCTTTCCCATCAGGGGCACAACATTTATAATCCTCAAGGAGAAGGAAAGAAAAATTCTGGCTCACCTAGTTTCAGCATGCAGTTGAGAATCAGCTGTTTTGCATTACTTCTCTTCCTTTTGGAGACGACTAGTGCTGCTGTGGCTCTCCTGGCAGCCTTTTTCTTCATTTTTTCAGAGGGTTCTACAGTCTGCTCTGATCAAGTGCCCCTTGATCTGAGCTCCTGAAGTATCCCTCCTCCTTCATTGCCCCTCCAAGGCAACTTTTTGACCCTTTAAGGGTCGCTAGACGAAGAAAAAACAAGCTGGAAAACCGAGCACCAACTTTTCCCAGTTGTCCCGACAGCTGCCAAACAGGAAGTCTGGATCTGGCATTTTTGTGCACAAAGTATATAATTAACTTTCCCTTTTCCTGGCTATTGCCATGGAATCATTTAATGTCCAATTGGGTGCTCACATATTGTTTGAGTAATGAACCTTCAGTTCGTGGGCTTTCCAACTCTGCATTCTGATGGTTGACCTTCATCTGGCTGGTGTTTCTCAGGCCCCCAGGGCTTGGTTTCCATCCCTTCCTCCATTTCCTCTCTACATTCCAATCCTCTCTTCCCTTCCCCCTTTGCTAATTTCAGGCTGTCAACTTATGATGGTTGGCTAGTAAAATGGCAACCATGACAGAATGCTTGTGTCAACTCTGTATGAATTCTGCAAATTCACTGAGAAAGGCAGTCCATTGTGGATGCAGGTTATTGGCATTTGAGAGTTATTACAGAGAATGGTCACTTTAGGGAAAGTAATTTAAGGTACAGATTCCTCATCCTGTTACCATGTTTCCCAAAAATAAGACCCAACCAAAAAATAAGCCCTAGCATGATTTTTCAGGATACTCGTAATATAAGCCCTACCCCCAAAATAAGCCCCAGTTAAGATTGTCAGCCAGATTGCAACACCCACCTAATATAGGCATGGAACTCTGCGAAGTGCTGCTGAAGGAAAAAGCAGGAAAGCCAGCCTTGGCTGCGTCTCCTATTGACAGAGAGGCCTCTTGTGTACAAAAGCTATGCGTTCCACCATTGCCGTATGCGTTTAGCTCCTGCTGCCCACTCTCATCTTCCAGTTCCACTGACATGCGTCACATCCTGTGATGACCAACCCGACTCTGGTCGAGCCAGATTGCTTCAGCTGTGAGGAGAATGGCCTATGTTTTCCATTGGCCAGGCTTCCTGAAGATGATGGGAACTGCAGCCCACCACAGCTGAAGAGTTTAGCTGAGCCTCAAAGTTGAACACACCTGTAAAGCAGTGGTGTGCCCCAAGTGAGGAAGCATTGTGAGCTTTAAGGATGCTAGTGTCTGTATTTCTGCAGATTCGTACCATTCCTTCTCATTGGCATTCAAGGAGGCTAATCATAAATACAAAGCATTTTTTTTGAAAAATAAAGGGATAGATTATAATATTGATGATGAATGTAAATTAAAAGGCAGTTTCCAAAGCTTTCCTCTCACATCATGTGAAACCTGAGTTGCCTCCCAGAGTAGGACGTCTTGGGATGCCCAGCTTTCTTTCCTGTTCTTACGAGCCAATGCAGGCTGCCTCTGGAGGTTCTGGCCAGCCCCCACCCTTGCCCGCCTACCGGATTCCCCAAACCAGGGCAGGGATAGAAAAGTGGTAGTCTCTGTTTGCCTCTGTCCCCGGCACTCTTGACATTCAGGCCACCTCGGGCTGTGCAGCCCCAGAGTGCTCCGCCCAAAGGGCTGGCAGGCTGTGGCTGCTGCTGGATACCATCAGACTCCATGTGCTCGCCACCTGGCTTCTTTGTGCTCACCACCTGGCTTCTGTGCATGCGCTGGGGAGGGCGCCCAGCCAGGCTGATGTGATGAAAAAAAATAAGTCATCACCAGAAAATAAACCCTAATGGGTCTTTTGAAGCAAAAATTAATATAGGATCCAGTCTTATTTTTAGGGAAACATGGTAGTTGGAAATGAGAAATGCTACTTTGACATTGTTAGTGTTTGCAGCTTTGATAGCAGGAGGCTATGTGATTATTTCACCAGTCATTGAGTTGAAACTTTGAAGTCCTATTTCTTTTTTTCTTCTTAGACATTACAGAATAGTGCATAAAGGAGTTCTGAATGTTCAAGGATATTGACTGTCTACAAGTGTCTCAGCTTCATAATTCTGAAGTATTTTGAGAAATTGTGACAAGGAAGTTGCTGGTAGTGGACAGATAATATCAACAAGAAGTTGCTAAGAATTGTGCCCTGTTTTCAGCAGATGGGAACAAAGATTGCTTATTTTTTCTAGGACAGAAACATCTTTACATGTTTTCCTTCATATAATTCTGGTAGTACCAGTAATGGGTTCATTACTACCCATGTTTCCCTGAAAATAAGATCTGGTCTTTTTTTTTTTTACTTTCAAAAGAGGCACTTAGTCTTATTTTGGGGGGATGTCTTTTCCAAGGTCTCACCTTGTGTCAGCAACAACATCAACAACCCCACCCTGGAGTTTTTTTTTTTTATTTTATTTTTATTTTTGTCACCCCCAGCATCCATTTAGTTGTCAGGGGTCTTTAGGAAATGCCTCTGTAGCTGAGAATGGAGCTCTGGATTGATGCACATGTCAATCTGGGGACTCCATTCTCAGCTGCAGGGGCATTTCCTGAAAGTCTCTTCCTGCAAAATGGAGGCTGAGGGTGACACACGTGCGTAACAGACAGCAAGTGGCCACAGAAGTGGGCTGCTGAGGCAGGTGTCAGGGCATGGAAGGCCTGGCTGCAATGGTAAGCGTTACCTCCCACCCACGCACTAGCTTGATTTTTAGGCATGTACCTCATCTCAAAACTATGGCTTATTTTTGGGATAGGGATAGGGCTTATATTAGGCCCACCCCCCAAATCAAGCTAGGTCTTATTTTTGGGTGTACCTGTGGTTTGTGCACTTGTAGATGGTCCCTTCTTGGGAGCTACCCAAAGTTTAAAATACCATCTGGAGCCAGGGTGACATCTGGATCTGTGTTTCTCTGGAGGGTGGGTATGTTGTCTTGGCCTGTAGGTCAAGAGATTATGTGGAGCTTCATATATCTTCTCTTACTCAGTTTGAATGATAGCCATACTATTAGCACTATGTGTCACTGCCTTATTTGAAAAGTTGGATGAATTAGCTGAATCCACTGCTATAATTTAGATGACCATGTATTAGCTGCTGCAATGTGTATTATGAGAGTTTTTACCGCCTGTCTAAGGAAACAAATGCTGCTTTGAAGCTTCTCAGGCTGCAGTGCATATTTCATGTTTTCATAGTTAGGAGATGTATTAATTGACTTCCTTCTGTTTCTTTCATGCATTTATTGTATCTTAGCAGTTAATTCTATTATATTTGAAATGAATTTCTCTGACTGAAAGGTTGTATTACTTCTCTTCAGAAAAGGACTATATTTTGTTGCCTTTGCTCCCTTCTTCATTCTACAGTAAACTGAATAATATCAAAGGAAACCTTTCCATTCCCTAACAGCATATTTAGAAATTTACCCTTTAGCCAAGAACATCATTAACCTTGGTTCTCAAGGTAATCTGAAGACTAGAGTTCAGGAATTCCCTTAATGCATATTATCAATGAGGAAAGCATACTAAAATGAATTGTGGCAAAATAGCTTTTAAAAGCATCTGAAATTGGTTGGCCGTTACATTCCCAAGCACTTTTTTTTTAAAAAAGAGGGGGCAGGTTTTTTTTAAAGATGATTGCAGTATTTAACTCCAACAGTGTGATTAAAATAACTCCTTCTGTTAGAGATTTATTGACAAAAGGATAGATGAGCAAGTTGCAGACTGGTCTTCTTCAACGGTGTTTTCATCATCCTCAAGAACATTTAATATCCACAAGTAACAGTTCCATATCATCTGTCACTGGATCGATCATTCTGTGTTATTTAGCCTTCAGCAGAAAAAGAGTTGAATGGTTTCCTTTTATTATAATGTAGTTAACACTTGTCCTTAAAAGTGAATTCTAGATTTTGGATATGTCTGAATACAAACAGCAGAACTGCAAATTGAAAAACCTCATAAAGACTTTAGAACAGAACTAAATATTTTTCACTAATATGCAACACATTACATTTGCATTACACATAATACTTCTCTGTTACTTTAAAGTAATGAGTTTGCCAACTCTACTGGTAGTAGAATCACTGGCTACCAGAATGGAAGGAGGAGTTCCCTGTTGCAATTCTGAGTGGTATTGTTAGAGAAAAAGCTATAAAGCTATAGCCATAAAAAGAGATTGTGAAGAAATTCAGATAGAACTAGGCTTGCAAGTGAGTGAACTAAGCTTGTGAGTGACAGTTTAGGAAAACCATTTTTAATGGAAATTGAAACATGAAACCAGCTATTAACAATAGCACTTAGACTTGTATACTGCCCCATAGTACTTTGCAGCACTTTTTGAGCATATTGCCTCCAGCCCCCAGCCCCCTCAAAAAAATCTGGGTCCTCATTTTATCTACCTTGGACTGATGGAAGGCAGAGTCAACCTTGAGCTGTTCAGGATTGAACTCCAGGCTGTGGGCAGAGTTATCTTGCAATACTGCATTCTAACCACTGTATCATCAGGGCTCCCTTAATGTCATTTAAGAGAAATTTCTGTAAATAAGCATTACTTATTTTATGCAAATCTTTTATTTTGTGGAAAGTTTCTGATTCTTATTGCTAACTTTCTTACTCTTTATTTTTCTGATTTTATTGTCTTTATCTTCTGCTTCTTTGTTAAATACTTAGGCATTAGAAAGGCAGAAAGTTTTCTTTGATTCCCTAAGAAGTGAGCGAGATGATCTTAGAGAGGAGGTGATTTTACTGGAGGAACAATTGAAGGTATGATGAAACAAGCAAACAAACACAAGCAAAAAATATAAAGTATAAAAGGTAGTAGTATTAAATAATAGCATTTTATTTCTGTGTAGCAGAAAGAAGTTTTCCTTGGGTGTTCCTTTATTTGATGAGCTTAAACTAGCTGTGGCACATCATTGTTTTCTTAAATAATTGTATTCTCTCATTATGCTGCTCTTGAAGTGCATTTAACAACATTTGGAAATTAGGAAGAATTGATATTGGACAAAAACATATATGTAAACATTTCAAGCTGTAGCCTGAAGTTGTATCATGAATTGTTTTTTCTTAGGTTGTAGCATAATCTGTGAATATCACCACTTGCTGCAAAAGTTTTAGTACTTTAGTTATTACATTCATACTAGTCTCATATCTTGCATTCATGTGATTTTATTATGCAGGATTTCAGTTTTTGCAAACATACTTTACATGGAAATAATGTTATAAATATATTTTGTTTTGCATTCACAGCAATATGGAATAATCACCAATTTAGGAGTAGTTATCAGTGGAGAAATCTCTGATTGTCTTGCTAATGATGGACTCTCAAATTCTTCCAAGGTTGTTCCAGAGACAAGTCATGCCTTTAAAGTATCTGAGGATTGTACAGAAGGTAAGCCATTTGCATTGTACTAAGATACTGTATATGATTATTTTTGCTTGAAAATGTTTATAATCTACAATAATATTCTGCATGGTCTATACATGTTAACTTTTCCTTAGTATAACAATACTTAAGGCCATTACCTTTTTTTAAAAGTGAGGTTTTTGGGTGAGAAGAGTTTTAATTGGGTGTTGTTTAATTCCCAGTTTCAGAAAAACCAATATACCTAGTGTAAATGTCATTTTAATATATTAAGCATAATATATTGTGTATATATTATTTGTAGACATTAACCTTGTTTTGGTTTCCAGCAGTGTATATAAAAAGCACTTGAATCCTGTGACTCCATATGGACAGGATCATGGGGAAATTGAGTGCCGCCACGTGTTTGTTGGACCCGTGTCCCTCCTGGCTGGTTTATGCGGCTCGGGAGGTTACATGAGGCTGGCTCCTGGCAGTTATTAATGCTTCCTTGAGTGAGGGGTGCTTCCCTGCCGCCTTGAAAGAGGCGGTGGTAAGGCCCTTCCTCAAGAAACCTGCCTTGGATCCAGCTATTTTAAATAACTTTTGTCCTGTCTCCAACCTTCGCTTCCTTGCAAAGATTGTTGAGAGCGTGGTGGCATGGCAGCTCCCTTTGGTCCTGGAGGAAACTGAGTATCTGGATCTGTACCAATCGGGTTTCAGGCCCGGGTACAGCACGGAGACGGCATTGGTCGCGCTGGTGGATGATCTCTGGTGGGCCCGAGACAGGGGTTATTCCTCTGTCCTGGTCCTATTAGACCTCTCAGCGGCTTTTGATACCATCGACCATGGTATCTTGCTGCGACGTCTTGAGGGGATGGGAGTGGGAGGCACCGTTTTTACGGTGGTTCTTCTACCTCTCGGGCCATTCGCAGACAGTGTTGGCAGGAGGGCAGAGGTCAACCCCTAGGCCCCTTAGTTGTGGGGTGCCTCAGGGGTCGGTACTGTCGCCCCTCCTGTTCAACATCTATATGAAGCCACTGGGTGAGATCATCCGTGGTTTCGGGGTGAGGTATCATCAATATGCTGATGATACCCAGCTTTTCATCTCCACCCCGAACCAACCCAGCGATGCCCTCGATGTGATGTCCTGTTGCCTGGAAACGGTACGGATTTGGATGGGGAAGAACAGGCTCCAGCTCAACCCGGCCAAGACTGAGTGGCTTTACGTACCAGCATCTCAACTTGTCCAAGAGGTTCCATCTTTGGTTATGGGAGGAGAGGTGTTACCTCTCGTTGATAGGGCACGCAATTTAGGCATCTTCCTGGGCTGACGACTCAGTTTTGAAGATCATATTGGAGTCGTGGCCAGGGGGCGTTTGCCCAGGTTTGCCTGGTGCGCCAGTTCCACCCCTATCTGGACCGAGATGCCCTACGTACGGTCACTCATTACCTCCCGGATAGATTACTGCAATGCTCTCTACATGGGGCTGCCCTTGAAGACCACCCGGAGGCTCCAGCTGGTGCAGAATGTGGCCGCGCAGGTAGTGATGGGAACATCCTGATACTCTCATATTACACCCCTCCTGCGTGAGCTGCAGTGGTTACCGGTTGTCTTCCGGGTGAGATTTGAGGTGCTGGTACTTACCTTTAAAGCCCTACATGGCCTAGGCCCGGGATATTTGCAGGACCGTCTGCTGCCGGGAACGACTTCCCATTGCCCAGTGCGCTCACACAGAGAGCGCCTCCTCAGGGTGCCGTCGGCTAGACAATGTCGGCTGGCGACCCCCAGGGGGAGGGCCTTCTCTGTGGGAGCGTCAGCCCTGTGGAACCAACTCCCCCTTGAGCTGCGGATGGCCCCGGATCTCCGGTCCTTTCACTGCGGCCTTAAAACTTTCCTTTTTCATCAGGCTGACCTGGCCTGATGACAGGGTTTTTTAAAATGTTTTTAATTTTTAATTGTTTAGTTTAACTTCTTTATTGGAGCTGTTTATTTAATTTCTTTTAACTTTTGTATTGTTGTTTTTATTGTTGTTAGCCGCCCTGAGTCCTTCGGGAGATAGGGCGGCATATAAGTCCCAAAAATAAATAAATAAATTAAATGTTAAGTTTTAGGTAGTAATTACAGGTGGTGTTTAATTTGTGACCACAATTGGGGCTAGAACTTTACTGACTAAGCAGTGTGGTCATTATGTGAGTCATCACATAACTATCCCTGATTTCTGCAACTTTTTTTTTTGCCATGGTTAAACAAATCCAGTTTTCCCCATTGATTTTGCTTGTCATAAGCTAGATGGGAAGATTGCAAATGGTAAACATATGATCCTGGAATGTTGCAACTATTGTAAATACATGCTGGTTGCTAATTACCTGAATTGCAGTCATAGACGACAGGCATGCTGTGATGGTCATTTGAGGACCAGTCATAAGTCATTTGTTTCAGCACCATCATTACTTTTTAACAGTTGCTAAACAAATGGTCATAAGTTGAGGCCTGCCTGTAAAATTAATTACATTGCTATTCATAATACTTATTTATAATAGTTATTACACTGATATTTATCCCAGCCATATATCCCATTAACATAGTTAATGAAACTTTGAGTATTTAAATTATTGGCTCTGTTATATTAAAAAAAATTAAAAACAAAGAATTTTAATTTGTACAATCCACTTAAAGTAATACAAATACAATATCGTTTACAGTGATACTTTTCTGTTCAGATATTTTAAGTCATATTCTTTCTTTGCCTTCATATCATTTGCAAAAGTGATACTTTTTAACATGTTACTAATTCTATTTAAGTGGAAATGTAAGTGATAGCATACTTAAATGATGTGTCTATATTGTGGTCCCTTCAACTTTCTTATAATGATCTTTTAGGCAGAGCAAATGAAGTGGAGATGGAAAATGAGATTTTGGAGAATATGGGGAAAAGAGAAATCTTGCAGAATACTGAGCATGAGGAAAATACAGAGGATACTAAGGATCAGGAAAACATTCTCAAATGTTTGGAAATAAAGACGTTGCCTGCTGGTGAAAATGTAGAGGCTAAGAAAGTCACTAAAACCAAAATTATATCAACACTGAAATTAAATAGTGTACCTGAGGATCCTGTAAAAAATTACTCAGAATGTATCCCAGAAATTGTTTATTCCATTGAAAAAAGATACTCAGATGAATTAAAGGTTGAAGGGGCTTCACCAAGTCATATTTCAGAAGAAAAAGTGTCTGATAGAAATATAAATGTAACTCATAATCAAAATTATATGGCAGATTCTAATATTGAGATTAATCAAAAAATACATGTCAATTTAGAAATAGTTCCACAACAGCAAAATGAAGAAAAACAAATAGATATTGCAGTTGATGAATCAGAAGGTAATAGTGAAGTATTTTGGGAAGCTTTAGATTTTATAAATAATGGACACATGGCAATTTCTACTTCACCAGAATTGGTAGAAGTTATCCTTATGAAAGCCTCAAGCATTGGTCATAATAGTGAACAATCAAAAAATGGAGTTGTTGAGGGAGATTTAAACAGAGAATTTCTTAAAAATGAACAAAATGCTGCCATAATTGCTGTAGCAAAAGAGCCAAAAATAGAAATATGTGAAACAAATGAAGAGAATGAGGCACAAAGTATAATACTGCAGCAGGAGGGCCAAGTAGTAGATTCTGCAGAAGAACAAAAAAGAACATTATGTATTACGAAAGTTATTGTGAATGAGTTTGGAGAGGAACAAAAACAAGTTAAAACTGAAGAAATCCATTCACCACCTTCAAAATATGATGCAGTTGTTGATGAACAAAATGAGCAAGATTTAGTAGCAAATAAAGAAAATGTTGAAGATATGAAGGCATTAAATGCTTATTTAGATTTTGAGGAAAAGAATGACGAGTGTACTGTGAAAGATATTCATGCAGAACAAACTGTTGTAGATTATATAAATCAAAGCAAATGCCAGACCCATAAAGAAACAAATACAAACATAGAGAATGGTTCCAGCTGTAATATAAAATCAGCTTGTGTAGATGGAGCTCTGGCTGTTACTAATATGATAAATAAAAAAGTTGCTGACACTCATAAAGAAGACTTGTCTGCAGGAAAACAAAGTGTAGATAAAGACAATAGTATTGAGTCTGCTGTAACTACAACTATAATGAATGACGGCATTGAAGAAGCATGCACTAGGAATAAAGAGGATAAAAACTGCAGAAAACTGCATGAAGAAATTCACAATATTATACCAGATATCGAGGAGGTTGTTTGTCTTGAATTACAGAAGACTGAATTCATTGAACAAACTGAACCCAAGAGTGAAGAAGTAGTTGTAGAAGAATATCATGAAGCCTTAGATGGGGCTTCTTTTGGAAAATTGAAAACTTCTGAAAAGAGGAATGATCAGACTAATAAAGATAATGAAAAAGTTATCTCAGCAGATGAAGTTGGATCTGAGGCTCTTGTGGAAGAAAGTGATAGTGTTCAGCACCTGAAAGGACATACCTTTGAAGAAGCCAAATTTGTGCAGATTGATTTCTCTGTTTCTGAAGCAACAAAGTCACAATATGGACTGCTGGAAGACAAAAGTAAATTGTTGGACGAAATCAATTCAGTACAAATTGCTGATTATACACCAGAACAATTAGATAACTTAGAGAGTGCTATGAATGAAAGTCAAGAGGAAATACAGAGGTTTAAGAAGGGTAAAGGTAAATCTCGAGAAGACTGCATTATATCATAAACTCAGAAACTGGATCATTGTTCCACATTATTCACCAAGCATCTGTTAAAAAGCAAAAATACTTTAATTTTTAAGTCAAAATTTGAAAGAAGTTCTACCGTTGAATTAATGTCATATTCTAAATAATGCAAAGTAGTCAATAATGTATGGATGTGTGGAGGCTACCTGTCAAGTTTAACTATAGTCTAATCAAATCTATTATCCTAACTCCCAATGAGCTGCTTTTTAATATTTCATCAAATATAGTATGTGTTCTCTAAAAATTTTAATGAATGCTAGGATTAGAAAATTCTTGGGAATTATTAGGATGCATGCTAGCTTTTTGATAAAATATCACTAGTCTGATACATTTATATTTGATTTCAAGTTATTATATAGAACTCTAGCTTCAATACTGCTACGCTTTCTGAACAAAAGACAAGGTCAAGCTGAATGAATAACAATAATGAAATTATGACTATTTGTAAATTAGTAAACTGTGTATGTTTCACCCACTCCAAATTAATACCATTTCTATTGCCAAAGATATAGGCATAAAGCACTATAAGAATTACTGATTATTATTTATAGTAAAAAAAATCATTTACTAAGAATCATAGAATTCAGTCACACCCAATTCAGTCTTTTCTTACCAAATCAAGCTCTTATTGGTTTGAATCAGTGGATTTAACTTAATGTCTATGCAATTGATACATAAATCACATGCTCTTGATCCAATGTCTCTCTTCCTCTGTCTCTTTCACTGTAATCTGTGTAGGTTTATGTATCATAAAAAACTTTCAGTTCACTTTATATTTAGTCTTTGTATTAAGTGATATTTACTGCAAATTGTAATCAATTTTCTTAAAAGATACTATCATTTGTTCTCTGTACATTGCCTTGCAAAGAAATAGATATAATTGAATGTAAACAAATATTTTCTTATATTGGGAAATCTATCCCTTTAATTTTTGCTGGAATATAAGCAGTTTTGATTGTCTCTGTAATAATTATCTCTATTTAACTCACAAAATGAAAGATAATAGCTACTGCAATTTTATGATAAATATTTAACACACTCTTTTTTTTCTAAAAGAGAGTTAATAATGGCTAAAATAAATCTGGAAGTTTTTCATTTATGAGCATATAATTTTTAAAAAAACATAAAACATTTATGAGCATATAAAAACTTGGAACACTTTTAATTTTAACTTCTGCTCTACCATTCTAAAATTAAAAGAATGCAAACTCTAAAATTTGTATAGTTATATAGCAGTGTAACAATATATTACATAAAAATAGAAAAACATTAAAAATATAAGGTATCAAATGTATATGATGGAAATAAAGATTTATATTTTAAAATGTCTCTTCTCATTTCTTTGTAAAATTGATTTAATTAATAGTTCTATGTAACTGTCATTTCAGCAAACATATTTTAAAAGGCATATTAATAGTTTTAAAGAAATTGATAATTATTGCTCATTCCCTATGCTGAGAAATGTATCTGTAAAATAAGCATCCTGTATTTTGGGAGGAAAAAGAGATGAAGGATGATGAGACAAGACAAGAGGAGAGGAGAAACTGTCATTGAAAAGGATTACTATTTTATCTGAGATGGTTATATTATTCAGTTGTTTGAATATGTATACTGCACAAGTTGCATTAATATGCATTAGGCAGCAGTTCTTGTAATTGTAAAATTATATGGAAATAGGAGGAAGGAGTATTAGGTATATTCACTGCCTTGAATTCTTTGTAAAAATAATAGAGGTGATATTGAATAATTCTAATCTCATCTAGTCTAAATGTTTTATACCTGCAACATCATTTATAAGGAACTCTTATTTATTTCTTATAAATTATTACTCTATGGTTTTCTTTTGTAACTTAATCTTAAAATTTTATTTTGAGCTTACTTGTAATGTAGTAGCCATTCATTACAAAATAATTTTCTTTACATTAAGGAATTCTCACACAGTGCCCAATGTGGCATCACATTGTGACTAAAATGTCACATTGCATATATTCTCACATGATTTCCACTAAATTCAGATGTTGTTTCTTTCAGTAAATATGTACATTCTTTACTAAATTTAAGTTGTTAACTTTAATTATTGTCATTTTTTGAGTATGCCCCATGCTGCTAAATTAATTTATGTCAGATTATTACAGAAGTGTCCTTTGTGCAAGTAACTTGTATTTTTTTCATAATGTTATTGTTATTAGTGAGAGCCCTCTGTTTATTATATGCAGCAAAAATACTAAATTAGGGAAAAGCCTGTTAATGATCTCCAAAATAAATGTGAAAAGGGCTTGGCCTTCCAAGTTTATAATGTAAAAAAGGTGGATGTCCTGTGTTCAGCTCCATGAAATGAATCATTTGGTTGCATAATCACTTTGTCAGAAGAGGATTGTTTGCTTACATCCCATTGTGTTGATCTGATGGTAAAACAAATTCCTCCTCTCCAGATTCTCCATGTTGCTGTAAACTGTTAGGGAGCCATCCAGTACAAATTATTTGAAAGGTTAGTGTCAGGACCCACCCCAATCCACATCTTAGGAAATAAGAACTCCTGGATCCAAGTTTGTCCAAAAGGAAAAGTTTACTAGGATGAGATCGGTTGTGGTAATATAAGATGGGATCTGACATTGAGTTACATTTCAATACTATATAAAGCATTCCCGTTTCAAACCCCCCCCCCCTCGAGTCTATTTGGTCAGGCTGACATCAGTTACTTAGGTGTCAGGCCCTTTCATAGGAAAGGGAAAACTTCTAGCGTTTTATTGTTATTGTCTTCTTCCTTTCAGTTTCAAATGGAGATACAAACCAGATCTCTCTCTCCCCTTCTGTTCCCCCTCGATCAAAAGCTTTCCTGGTCTTTGAAAACAGCTTACGGCAATCTGAATAAACATCCTCTCCCCTCCCTCAGAGAGATGGCAGAATCCCTAGGATAGGCCCAGTATTCTAACCATACATTTATGAAATGTGATATAAATGGATTTTGACAATCAGCTCTCCTTTCAGAAAAAAGATGGGTCCATCTGCGGGGAAAAGAAAACATATAAATGTTAGCCGGTTTGTTCAGATATTCTGTATGAGATCTCTTAAGCAATCTTGGTGCTTTAATGTGAAGTTTGTTAACCCACTCATTTTCTGAGGAGGGGAGGTGTTTCCATGCCACTAAATATTGTATCGTTCCGTGGTGTTTTCTGGAATCCAAGATTTCTTTCACTTCAAAATGTTGTTTTCTTTCCACCATGATGGGGGTGGTGGTGGTGCTGGGATTTTTGTTCGTAGGGTTGATTGTTGTTCTCTCTTTATTAAACTGCAGTGAAAGACTGGGTGTATTTGTCTAAGATTTTTGGGTAGTTCTAATTCAACTGTTACTGGGTTTATGATTTTCTTAATTGGAAAAGGTCCAATATATTTTGGTCCTAGTTTTTTACAGGATTGGAGTGATTTCAGGTATTTTGTGGATAAATATACCATCTCTCCTACCCTGAATGGTGTGGGATCGGTTCTTTTTTGTCAGCCTGTGTCTTGTATGCTTTTTTGGCATCATCTAATGCTTTCCTAACAATTGGCCAGGTCTTTTGTAATTGAGCAATCCATTCCTTCAGTTCGGGAATGACCGGTTCTTTTGGGGTTAGTTCTAGTATTGGGTTGAAACTCTGGCCTGTAGCTACTTGAAAAGGAGTGTAACCTATGCTTGAGTGGACTGCATTATTATATGCTACTTTTGCGAAAGGCAGTTGGTCCGTCCAATTTGACTGCTGGAAATTAATAAACCATCTTAAATATTGTTCAAGTACAGCGTTAAGTCATTCAGAAGCCCCATCCATTTGAGGGTGGTGACTAGATGACAGTCCTTGGGTGGTTCCTAAGAGGGATAAAAATTCTTTCCAAAATGCCGACGTAAATTGCACATCAGTGTTGTGGTACCCCGTGCAATCTGTAAATATGCTGTAAGAAGAGTTTTGCTAAGCTTTTTGCAGTGGGGATTTTTTTTGGCAAGGTATGAAATGTACTTGCTTGGAGAACAGATCTGTGACAGTCCAGACTACGGTGTTTCCATTACTTTCTGGCAGTTCTACGATAAAATCCATGGCTATTTCTTTCCATGGGGCTGAGGGGTTTACCACTGGTTGTAACAGTCCTGGCGATTTCCCTTGCAGCCTCGTAGCCTTTGCGCAAATTTGACAGCTACCCACATAGCTTTCTATGTCCTTTTTCATAGATGGCCACCAAAATTGCCTTTTAGTTAAGTGTAAGGTTTTTACAAAGCCAAAGTGTCCTGCTGATTTTGTATCATGGCACAGTTGCATGAAATTGATTCTCTGGGTGGCAGTCCATCTTTAATTGTGCACACATGTCTATTTTTCTGGAACCGTTCATTACTTTCCAAAGACTTCCTGAATTCTATTCCAGTTTGGCTATCTGCCTTTGGCTTCATTTTTGCAATTATTTTGTATAAAATGGGTAACATTTCGCATTTTGAAGTAAAATGGATGTTTTGAAATCTAGACTTATTTTTTGTACAATTGAAAATAGTACCAAATTTTGGAGACCCTTTACATTTGACAAATCTTTTAATGTGGAAAAATCTAAAACCATCATATAGCAAGTGTTAGATTCCAGTTTATGAAAAACATTTAAGAGGTTTTATACTGTGTCTGAATGTATCAGTATGTAGGGCTGTGCAATGCTTTGAATTCAGGTGCCAGAAAGTGCCTTGAAGCATGCAGCAAAATAAATGAATGCAGTTTTCTGCAGCATCTTAAAGCAGATGCACCCCCTTCTAGATTATGTGGTACCCTCTGCAATACTGAACAATTCCACACACAAAAATGTTGTAGATAGGTGCTAGATTTATATTCTCACATAATCTGAGGTCCCCTTCATGACATTTGAACTATGCAGTTTGATTATTGTGTTTTAAATTTTATATTGTAAAATTATATATTATTTGAACAATAAAAGATTTGTGAGATTTTTGTATTCCAGTGTTTGACCATAGAATATCTGCATGCTAACAATAGAAGATAGTGCTTTGCATGCTGCTGGGTGCTTCTACTGAAGTGACAAGCATGCTTTGTGAGATTGGCATAACCTTCCTTGGCTGAAAATCCCTTCCCAGCTCTGTCTGTGACATCATTTACCATGGTATGTGCATAATTTCATTTATCGTTTGCCCCACTAACATTCATCATTACCTTTCTTTAAAAATGTGTAACACATCAAGTGTTTTGTAACTTTTTGTTCTCTCTTATAGACAGTAGATTTAAAAGACTTCTGGATGAGCGAGAATTTTTACTTGAACAGGTAAATAAGAGCTGAATACTTTTAGTCTGTTTCAGTATACTCATTGTTGGCTCATAAACTGCTGCTGATTTAGATGCTAGATTTTCATGGAGTGAAAAGTTGCATGAAATGGCTTCGCTAATTACAAATTAAATATATCATTTAAATAAATTTATAAATTAAATTATTTTTTAATTTATATTTTTATTATTAATTTTTATACCACCCATTTCACTGATATAAGCAACTCTAGGCAGTTTACAATTTGAGGAAAAATGAAAAAAGTAATACAAGGTAATTAAAATTCTCTAATTTGGACTGAATGTAGTGTGTGTAGGTTTAGCAACTGGAATTTGAATGCTAAAAATGGCGTTCTTAAAAAAAATTAAATGCTTTTGTGTCTTTGTTGTAGCTTCCTCCATCTGCTTTTATCATTAATTTGTGCCACTCTCCACCAAATAACATTCAGATTGTCTTACTGGAAGCTCTCTGTTTTTCCATGTAAGAATTAAGCAGGTGTAGAAATGACTTGTATCATCAGCCAAGATTCTTATTCTTTCCATCTTTTGCTTCATGGCTTTTAAATATTTTTCCCAAGGAACACTTTGAAAAAGCTAGGAGATTTTGGAATTATTGCAAACTTTTGTTGATTAGTTCTGGATTTTTTAAAAATTATTTTCCAGATATTGTTCTATATAGTACAATATACTATTGATTTATCTGTAGGAGAGAAATGGCAGAATATGAAACTACTGTGTCTATTGGATCAGGAGGGTTTTGTTTATCCAATCTTTATTATTTTTATAAATAACTCAAGATGGCAAATATATACTGCTCAAAAAAATAAAGGGAACAGAAAATAAGACATCCTACTATTAAATACAGTACATTGTGTTGTTTAAGTGTTCCCTTTATTTTTTTGAGCAGTATACCTAATGCTCCCTCCTTTTTTCTCCATAACAACAACACTATGAGTAGGGTTGAGCTGAGAGTGCATGGCTGGCCCAAAGGCACCCAATTGGCATTCATGCTTAAGATGGAACTAGAACTCACAACCTCCCAATTTCTTGCCTGGTGCTTTAACCACTAGACCAAACTGGCTGTCTCAGTTTTTCATTTAAAAAGATGTGCAATGTATTACTAACGATCCTGATAACTGAATTTGGCGTCTCCAAAATCTTTTCCGTATTTTTTGAAAGGGGAAGATTGGTAGCCATCATTATTCTTCAGTGTTATGTTACTAATGTCTGCTGCATAAGCTGAAAATTCTCTTGCTATTTGCCAAGCTTTCCTCTTTTATAATTACTCCTTCATAAACCAAAACAGACGCACCAGGTAATCTTCTGAAAGTTCTAATGATTCTATTCTTGTGTAAATTGGATCATTTCTCCTTGGATTGATTTTTTTTATGGCTTTCAGATTAAAAAATTAAAGGGACAACTGGAAGAGAAACTAAATAGTAAAATTGAGAAGTTACATTTGGAAGATGGAGTCCTAGAAAATGGCCCAGACATGCATGTGATTGATCTTCAAAGTAAGGTTAATCCCCCACTTATTTTTTTAATTTTTTTTTAAATTTAGTACTTACTTTTTTTTCTATTTACAGAATGAATATATCAGATGAAATAGGCCTCTCAGTTATTCATGCAGAGATGCAATAGCTTTTTTCTGAGCTGTAATCCTGAACTGCTGGGGTTAGCATGGTCTCAAATGTGTGGCATGTCAGAATCCATTTATATTTCATTTTTAACTATCTCCTCTGAGCTAAACCCAAATCTCATCTTCCCCTGGATTCTGCCATTCCCAAGGGGGAGAGGGAACAGGCATGGAGTTTTATGACTTTCACTTCCTCCCTTACACGTAACCTTTGTTTATTATGCCTGCCTGCTATCCATCACAATATAATCCATTGCTTTCTCACTAGGCATTCCTTCTTATCTTACGGGCAGCTAGGAAAGGGGGTGGAAAAGGGAGGAATGAAACCACCTGGAATCTGGTTTGTTTCTCCGAATGAAATACGAGGGGGGTGGAAATGATCCTGCTGCGAACGGACTGTTATCTCTCCTCTCCCACGATGGGCTTACCACCTGGAGCTTGGCTGATCCAGAACTGACCGAATGAACTGTGGGGTGGGGTTTGCTTGAGGGCACTTTAAAAATATCGATCTGTGAGGGGATTCCTCAGATCCTGTCTATTATGCCTATTATTTCCTATTTCTTAGTAAAAGTTCCTGCTCGGAAAAATCTGTCTCCAAGAGTTCTGCTTTCTTAAGGTGTGGGCTGAGATAGGTTCTGACATGGTATTTCCTCTCTTCTCTTACACAAAAATGTAGGAAAAAAAGTTTTTCTGAAGTCTAATCGGCTGTATACTCAAAGTTTATTTATTTATTTATTTAATTTTATTTGTATACCGCCCTTCTCCCGAGGGACTCAGGGCGGTGAACAGGGCAAACATATAAAAATACAAGAATACAAAAGTTAAAAAAGAATTAAACACAATGCCCAAACTAAAACAATAAATAGATATATTAAAAACAATAAAATCCCAACCCATCCCCCATCAGGCCAGGCCGGCTTGTTCAAACAAGTAAGTCTTCAGGTCGCGTTGGAAGGAGCAAAGGTCAGGCGCCATCCGGAGCTCGACCGGCAACCGATTCCATAAATCCGGGGCGCCCACAGAGAAGAACTTCCCCCTGGGGGCCACCAGATGACATTCTCTAACCGGTGGCACCCTCTCTGTGGGAACGCACAAGGCGGAGGGAAGTTGATGCCGGCAGCAGGTGATCCCTGAGGTACTCCGGACCCATGCCATGTAGGGCCTTGAACACCATTACCAGTACCTTGAATCTCACTCGGAAGACAACTGGGAGCCAATGCAGCTCACGGAGCAGAGGTGTAACATGGGAGTATCGGGAGACTCCCAACACAACTCTCGCGGCTGCATTCTGTACCAGTTGGAGCCTCCAAATGGTCCTCAAGGGCAGCCCCATGTAGAGAGCATTGCAGTAGTCTAGACAAGAGGTGACGAGCGCATGAGTAACCATACACAGGGCATCCCGGTCTAGATAGGGCCGCAACTGGTGCACCAGGCGAACCTGGGCGAAGGCCCCCTAGTCACAGCCACTATGTGATCCTCCAAAGTAAGCCGCGAATCTAGGAGGACTCCCAAGTTGCGAGCCCTATCTACGGGGGGTAATAGCTCACCCCCCATAGAAAGAGATGGAATATTCTGAATATCCCGGTATGCCGGTATGCACAGCCACTCAGTTTTGTCGGGGTTGAGTTGAAGTCTGTTCCTCCCCATCCAGACCCGAACCGCTTCCAGGCAACGGGACATCACGTCGAGGGCATCACTGGGGTGGTTTGGGGTCAAAATAAAAAGCTGGGTATCATCGGCGTACTGATGATACCCAACTCCAAAACCACGAATAATCTCACCCAGCGGTTTCATGTAGATGTTGAACAGGAGAGGCGAGAGGACCGACCCCTGAGGAACTCCACAAGCGAGAGGTCTCGAGGTCGACTCCACAAGCGAGAGGTCTCGAGGTCGACTCCACAAGTGAGAGGTCTCGAGGTTGGCCTTTGTAGAAGGGAAGAGCAATTGTGTCATGCCCATTTGGGTGGGAAGAGTGGTAGAAAAGTTGCAATGATGCCCAGTACCAAGTTCATATATTTGGCCTTTCAGAAAATAAACAGTATCCTGTCCCGCATCCTAAAAATTCAGATGCGGTAGAGGCAAGATTTGGCAGCAACATAGGGATTAAGGCTGATAAGAATTGGGCAGCTATAGTGAATGGTGGCAATCATCATTAATTTTACTTTGGGTAATTTAAAACTTTCTGACTACCCACAGTTATTTGATCAAGAACCAACTTAATACACAATCTCAGAATTCCAGCTATGTCCACCAGTGAGTCCCAAACATCAAGAAGTGCTCCTTCTATCCTAAAACAGTCTCCATCCAGCTGATATTTTTTCTGAGAGACTGGAGAAAGAGGTGATCTTGATTCATTTCTGTTCTCTTTAGTTCCTCACTTCTTCCCTCACATAAAAATCTGCTTGAGAGCACTGGGAGAATCCTCTCGAAATAAGGGGAAGTATTAACTGAAATCTGAAGAGGGAGGGAGAACCATCTGCTGGTGGGTAACATCCTTAGCTGTGTGATTAATGCTAATGGATGCTAAAGGAGTTACAGTATTTGAGAATTATTTTGATGTCAGACATGATTTTATATTGTTATTTATTTAGGAGATGCAAACAGACAAATCAGTGACCTCAAATTTAAGCTTGCAAAATCTGAACAAGAGATTACAGCACTGGAACAGAATGTAAGTTTTGGTAGCATTCTTGAGTTACCTGGTTTGGTTCAGTTGTTTGTATTTTTTATCTAAAAGTGTTAGAGGAGAAATTAGGTTGTCTCAGCTCATTTGCTTCAAAACCATTTTCTATGAAATTAGTCTACTGTTTATTTTTAATTTTTAATTCTAAATATATTAACTAAATGCTAATATATGATAACTGGTATTTGATTCATATTCTGAAGTAATTTATGGTGAGTTGCCATATTCTGGCTTCTGGATCCAAATGCTTGTTCATAGAATGGAACGGTTGGAAGAGACCTCTCTAGTCCAAGCCTTGGCCCAGTGTGGAAATCTGTTATATCCCTTATAGATAGCCATCCAGTATTTCAAATAGGTAACCTTAACAAAAATGAGGACTGAAATATTTGGGAAACTTTCTAAAAGCTGAATCCCAAAATTACAACTTTCTTGAAGTAGTTTTGGGCAGCTGTTGTGGACTTCTGTAATCCTTGGGATGGGATAAAACCTAGCATATTTCTTTATTTGATGTTGGCCTTTATTCCTATTGAGTTCTTCCGAGAACCTAAAATATTGTAATGTATCGGCATACTGTATGTGTGGATCCAAGCCATGTGGCCTTTTGCAATTGATAGATGAAAATTTTGTCAATGCAATGCAATGATTTTCTAAGCTGTGCAAGATATTTTTGATATGGCATCCAGTGTGCTGATAAACACTGGGACCAATACAGCTGGTTTATATCATAAGCTTTCAACTTCAATTTTCAGATTTTGATAGTTTTCACTCTTTTCCAATTCTTTGTCTTGTAATCTGCTATCTCCTGGTATTACCACATCAGTTATCCAAACTTTCCTTTTTTCAACCAGAATTAAATCTAGTGTGCTATGAGGCGAGACTTTATTAGTTTGTATTCGGAAATCACACAGTATTTTAACCTGTCATTTTTGACTACTTTTCCAACTCTTCCAAACATCTATGCAGTTGGTGTGCCAATTTTTCATTATTGGCATGTGATCATTTTTACAGATGAGCCATTGAATTATTTTGCTAATTGATGTCATTGTTTATAATGAGTATGTACAATCTTCTTGCATGAGCCAAATATATGATCTACTATTTCTTCTGCTTTTTTGCACAGTCTGTACTTAGAATTGTTGGGTGATTTTTCAGTTCTGGGCTTGATTGCATTAGTTTGAATAGCTTGTTCTTGAGCAGCCAAAATCAAGTCTTCAGTTTCTCTTATTAATGTTCCAGTTGTAAGCTATCACCAGAGTTTACTTTTCATTTTCTCTCAAATTTTTGTAGAAATTGACCATTTAATCCTTTTCCTTGTTAGTATTTACATTATTACTGTTTTGGTTTCGCTTTTTAAGTTGCTTTAGTGCATGCTTTTCATCTTCAACAGTTTGTTTGATTTGAAGTAACCTCTACATTTCTATGGGGCAGGTATAATTTATCAATATCAATAGGGGGATGTAATACATAGTAAAAAATATCCACTTTTTTGTTCTCACAAGATAACATTTTTAATAGGAACCACAGCATTTCTCTTCTGTCAGTCCCACAAATAATTCAGTCCCATGCCAAGGAAAAGTATATAAGTGATAGCCAGCACCTTGAATTACATCCAGAAGCCTTGTGAACAGCGGTGGAATGGGTACCGAGTGTCACCAATTAAAATAACATGATTTCTTCTTCGATTGGCACCCTGGTTGTTTAGTGAGTTATGTTAAAGCTTAGATACAGTGAGGGACCAAGACAACTTTTCTAGATATATTTCTAATGTTGCGGGGGGAGGGGACATGATAACCCTCAATTGTCAGAACCCACTTCAACCCACTTCTTAAGAAAGTAGAACTCTTGGAGACAGGATTTTCCAAGCAGGAACTTTTACTAAGAAATAGGAGATAGCAGGCACAATATACAGGATCTGAGGGATTCCCTAACATCTCGATAATTTTAAAGTGCCCCCAAACAAACTCCACCCCACAGTTCATTCGGTCAGTTCCAGATCAGCCAATCTTCAGGTGGTAAGTCCATCGTGGGAAAGGAAAGATAATAATCTGTTTTCAGCACGATCATTTCCACAGCTCCTCACACTTCCTTCAGAGAAACAAACCAGATCCTGGAGGGTTGTATTTCTTCCCCCCATCCCCTTTTCTAGTTGCCCAGTAAGTTCAGAGAGAATGCCTAGTATAGAAAGCAATTTGTTAAATTGTAATGGATAGCAGACAGGCGGAATAAACAAAAGGGTACATTTATGGAGGAAGTGAAAATAATAAAGCCCACATGCCTGTTCCCTCTCCCCCTTGAGAATGGCAGAATCCAGGGGAAGATGAGATTTGGTTTTTGCACACAGGAGATAGTTAGAAATGAAATATAAATGGATTCTGACATCCTGCCCCCTCTTAAAAATAGGAGAAATACATCTGTAGAGGAAACAAAAATATAAAAGTTAGCCTGGTTTGGTGGGATATTCTGTGTGAAACTTCTTTAGCAGCTTCAGTGCTCTGATGTGACGTTTATGGACCCACTCATTTTCTGAGGAGGGAAGGTGTTTCCAAGCTACTAGATATTGAATTGATCCATGATACTTTCTAGAATCTGGGATTTCTTTTACCTTGAAGTGTTGTTCTCCTTCAACCATGATAGGAGGAGGGAGGCGTTTGGCCATAAGGGTGACTGTTGTTCCCTTTTCAGCAAACTGCAGTGAAAAAATGGGTGTATCTGCCTAAGATTTTTGGGTAGTTCTAATTCTACTATTACTGGGTTTATGATTCTTTTAATTGGTAAAGGTCCTATATATTTTGGTCCAAGTTTTTTACAGGGCTATAGGATTTTATGTATTTTGTAGATAAATATACCATTTCTCCTACACTGAATGGTATGGGTTCGACTATCTTTTTATCTGCTAATGCTTTGTATGCTTGCCTAGCTTCATCTAAGGCTTTCCTAATGATTGGCCAGGTGTTTTGCAGTTGTGCAATCCATTCTTTCAGCGATGGGATTTCTGGTTCGTTTGGGATTAGTTCTGGCATAGAGTTGAAACTTTGACCGGTGGCTATTTGAAAAGGAGTGTAGCCTGTGCTGGAGTGGACTGCGTTATTGTAAGCAACTTATGCAAAAGGGAGTAGGTCTATCCAATTTGTTTGCTGGAAATTAATAAAGCATCTTAAGTATTCCTCAAGTACTCAGTTCCAGAGTTCCGATTTGCCATTCCCTTGAGGATGATCACTAGATGACAGTCCCTGAGTGGTTCCTAAGAGGGATAAAAATTTCTTCCAAAATTTTGATGTCAATTGCACTCCCCTATCAATATTTTATTTATTTATTTATTTATTTATTTATTTATTTATTTATTTATTTAATTTAATTTAATTTAATTTAATTTAATTTAATTTATATACCGCCCTTCTCCCAAAGGACTCAGGGCGGTGAACAGGGCAATAAATATATAAAAGACGAAATACAAAAGTTAAAAAACAATTAAATAAATGCCCAATATAAAACAGTAAACAGTTAATTAAAATTATTTAAAATCCCATCCCTTAACCCATCAAACCAGGCCGGTGTTGGTGTGCCCCATGCAGTCTGTAAATGTGCTGCACAAATAATTTCACTAAGGTTTTTGCAGTGGGAATCTTTTGGCAAGGGATAAAATGCACTTGTTTGAAAAACAAATCCGTAACTCCCCAGATGACAGTGTTCCTGTTGCTTTCTGGTAATTCTACTATAAAATCCATGGATATTTCTTTCCAGGGAGCTGAGGGGTTTGCCACTGGTTGTAACAGTCCGGGTGACTTCCCTTGTAACCTCTTAGCCGTTGCGCATGTTGGGCAGCTGGCCATGTCGCTTTCTATGTCCTTTTTCATGGATGGCCACCAAAATTGCCTTTTAAATAAATATAAAAATTTTACAAATCCAGGATGCCCTGCTGATTTTGTATCATGGCACAACTGCATGAAATTGGTATATATAATTTCTCCCCCACCCAGGGTAGCCCGTCTTTGTGCACATGTGTCTATTTTTCTGGAATCATTCATCTGTTCCCAAGGACTTTTGGAATTCAATTCCAGTTTTGCTATCCAGCTTTGGCTTTATTTTAGCTTGAGCCCTGGTGGTTACTGGCGCTACCAGTTATTCAGGCATAAGTGGTTTAGAGTCAGTGGCTCGTGTGCTGTTGTATTGGGGCATGTGAGTCAGTGCATCTGCCAGGAAATTCTTTCCCCCCAGCAAGTGTTTAAGTGTGAAACAGAATCAGTGAAAGTGCTGAGACCAGTAGGCTTGCTTAGGAGTGAGTTTTCTGGGTGTTTTTTAGCACTTCCAAGTTTATGTGGTCTGTCCAGACTTGGAAAGGGATTTTATTTCCTTCAAGGAAATAATGATGCCACGTAAGTAATGACCACATAATGATGCCACGTAAGTAATGACCACCTCACAACATAAGCCTCCTTTTCCCACACAGCCCAGCTTTGTTCTGTCTCAATGAGTTTCCTGGACATATATGCACACAGTTGCAGTGCCCCCTCGACATTTTCCTGTAATAATACAGCTCCCACCACCACATTGCTTGCGTCTGCCTGTATTATGAAAGGTTTATACGGGTCCGGGTGCCTCAGTATGGGTTCAGCAGAAAAAAGTCTCTTTAACCTCTCAAATGCCACTTGGCATTCCACTGTCCACTTCAAGGGCTGGCTAGGTTTCCCTGCCCCCGCCCCCTCATTTTTAACTAGTTCATCAGGGGCGGGGCTATTTGGGTGAACAAAGGGGTGAATTGGTGGTAGAAGTTTGTGAAACCCAGGAAACTTTGTAATTGCTTCCTTGTGAGGGGTGGTGCCCATTCTAATACTGCTCTGACTTTCTCAGGGTCCATTTCAATGCCCTGCTGGGAAATGCAATACCTCAGGTAGTCTATTCTTTCCTGGTGGAATTCACATTTCAGTCATTTGGCATATAGGTGTGCAGCCCGCTTTTTTATTAAAAAAACGCTCTGACTAGGTTAATATGCTCCTCTTTGGTCTCAGTGAAGATAAGGATGTCATGTAAGTAAACCAGGAACCCCTTAAATAGGTGCTTCTTAGCACTTCATTGCATAAATACTGTGGGGGCCTCTTGCAGTTCAAACGGCAAAACTTTGAACTGGTGGCAACCCATTGGACAATTGAATGCGGTCATCCATTTGTCCCCTTCCTCAATCCTAATGCAGTAGTACACTTCTCTTAGGTCTAATTTGGTAAAAATCCTTCCTTTTGATAGGTGGGATAACGTCCTTCATGAGGGGTAGGGGATACAGATTACTTTCACTAATTGCATTCGGGGCACAATAATCCATGCACAAACGCAAAGTCCCATCCTTCTTCTCCCTAAAGAACACTACGGTGGCCACTGTGGGTTCAGCAGGTTCAATAAATCCCCTAAGTTTTTATTTATGAATATTTCCATCTCTTTACGGCTCATAGAGTACAACCTAGGCTTCTGGAGTTTTGCCCCGGGTTTGATTTCTATAGCATAGTCCCTGGGTCAGGGAGGAGGGAGCTCATCCACCCGTTCCTCGCTGAAAACTTCAGCAAGGACCCGGTATTTTTCCGGTATTTCTGGTAACCCCTTCTTTTCTTCAACTGATGCTTTCTCCCTTCCTAGGGTTGGTGGGGGCCTTTGGGGTTTTAAGTTCGCACAATCCCTCTCCGGGAATTTGAGTTCTGCTGTACTCTAATTTACCCAGGGGTTCCATTTCTTTTTCTTTGATCATTCCAGGCCTAAGATCATTGGGTATTCCATGCCTGGGGTCACTACAAATGTTATATCTTCCCCATGGTTCCCCAGGGACAGGTGGACTGGTAAGGTGTCTAAGGTAGCTGGCACTCCCCCTGCTATGGGCCAATCTAACTGGCCAAATGAGATTGGTTGTTTTAGTCTCACCGGAATGGCCAAGTTCCCCACAAGCATCAGCCTAATGAAGCAGCGGGTGCAGCCAGAGTCTATTAAGGCCTTTACTTTGACAGCTTCGGGCATGGAGGGAGATAATATAGTCACTGTCTTGAGGATGGGTGGAATGGATCCACTTACCAGGGATTTGCCCTTTGAGCTGTGCTCCGAGGTGTCCACCACCCGTGGTGTTGGCCGGAGTTCCCTCCCTTTCCTTGGCAGGGGTTGGGATTCTACTGCCTCTATTGCCCTCATGGCGGGTTCTTTTGGTTTGGCTGAGGACTTCCATGATCTCCTGGCTGGTGATGGGTCTGATTTGCGCTGAGGGGCTTTTGAGCGGCATTCTATGGCACGGTTGTCCTTTCACATTTGAAACAGCCCATTGACTTTTGGGCCATAACCGGTGGTTTTGCTGGCTTGCGCATCTGCTCAGGAGGTGGGCGGGCCCATGGTTTTCCTCAGCGGTGCCTCTTCAATAGGTCTATCTCCACCTCCTCTGCCAGGATGTACCAGTCATCAAGGTGGTGTGGGTCCCCTCGAGGCAGGCAAGCATCATATAGCTTGTAGTTTAGACCGTCTTTGAAATGGGTAAGGAGGATGTCTTCTGGCCAGTTCAGCTTGTTGGCAATGGCTCAGAATTCTTGTGCATATTCAGCCACCGGGCATCTGCCCTGCCTCACTGTTCTGATTCTCTCATGGGCCTTGCATCAGCCAGGGGGTCCTCAAATCGCCTTCTCAAGGAGGACTTGAACCGGTTGAAGTCGTTGAGCTCTGGGGCATTGGAGTCATGCAGGTTCACCACCCAGTCTGGTGCTAGTTCATCCAGGTCAGATTGCATGATGCAGATGCAGGCTTCGTCACTGGGGATGTCCTGTCCATATTCTTCCATATAAGTGAGGACTTGGGTTAGGAAAAACCCCAAGCGTGGCGGCTCCTCCCTGAATTTCACGTCCAGCGGCGGCAATCTGAATGGATCTGTGCATTTGCCGCTGGTAGTATTCCCTCCCATCCTAATCGCCATCTACAGGTCAGCGGGGAGTGGGGGCTACTGAGGCGGTAGCTACGGGTTCAGCGGACGTCCCTGGGGCTACAGCTGTGGGGCTCAGGTTTCTCCTCCCTTAGAGAGCTGAGGGTTTTTTTTCATCAGGTCAATAGCTTTCTCTAGGATCCAGTCTGAGTGTGGTGCATAACTTCCTTCCTCTTACTAATGTACGGGGATTTCTCCATCTCTTGCTTCCATTAGGGTTGGTGGCTGCCCCGTCTCAGGCTCACTTTTCTCGATACCTTTTCCCACTCACTTTTTTTCCAATGCCCATCGACCACTGAGGTTTGTGGTCACACCTCTCCACCACCTCTTCCCCTGAGGAGTATGATGCTTCAGATCCCGATAGCTAGTGGGATCTAGGTTGGAGGGAAGGCTCCCTTTCCATGGGATTTTCTTCCTTCCCTGCCTTGTTGTTTAACACTGTATTTTTTTGCAAAGTCCCCTGTAAGGTTCTTCCTTCCAGGTTGACTATTAATGCAGATCCTGTCTAATGTCAGGACCTACTTCACCCACATCTTAAGAAAGCAAAACTCTCAGAGAGTTTCTTCCAAGCAGGAACTTTTACTAAGAAATAGCAGATAGCAGACATAATAGGATCTGAGGAGTTCCCTCACAGATCAATATTTTTAAAGTGTCCCCAAGCAAACACCACCCCACAGTTCATCCGGGCAGTTCCAGACTGGCTAATCTCCAGGTGGTAAATCCATTGTGGGAAAGGAAAATTAACATCAATCCGGTTCCGTTTGCAGCATAAACATTCCACAGCTCTTCACACCTCCTTTGGAGAAATAAACCAGATCCCGGAGGTTTGTGTCTCTTTCCTCCACCCCTTTTCCTAGTTGCCCGGTAAGGGAGAAAGGTTCAGAGAGATGCATAGTATAGAAAGCAATTTGTTACACTGTAATGGATAGCTGACAAGGCGAATAAACAAAAGGTTACATTTAGTGGAGGAAGTGAAAGCAATAAAGCCCGCATGCCTATTCCCTCTCCCCCTTGGCATAATTCAGTGGAAGGTGAGATTTGGTTTTAGCTCAGAGAAGAAAGTTAGAAATGAAATATAAATGGATTCTGACAATCATTTCATGTTTACATCAACACTGTCATTTTTGGGAAGCCAATTTCTTCATAGGCAGCTTAAAAAGTAGTGTTTTTACATTTTTAGAATTATGTGTTAATATTTATTTTCAAGCTATGATTATATTTAGAGTTTTATTAAATTTCATTTTGTTTATTTTGTGTAGACAATCCTTTGAAAAGAAAATAGAATATATGTTTTTATTAAAATAAATAATACTCTCCTATCATAGGTGTTACGATTAGAAGGTCAAGTTGTTCGCTATAAAACAGCTGCAGAAAATGCTGAAAGAATAGAGGATGAATTGAAAGCAGAGAAACGTAAGCTCCAAAGAGAGGTAATCTGCATTACTGTGTACTTTTGAATTCAGAAAAAGGATTGAATAAAAAAGGTAAAAATTTAACATGAATAATAGAACCTTAGACTAATCCTTTCTGTATTAAATGAAAATTTTTACAGCGTCTAGTCATGAATAATGTCCCCAAAATTACCTTCTGCAGATTGGAGTATTTTATATTTTCTTCCTGCATGTGCAAAAGCTAAAAAAAAAAAGGCCTTTTCAAACTCTTAACTAAATAAAGGAGATAAAGCAAGTTGCTATAGCTTACTTACTAAAAAGGGAATGGAATCTTATTAGTCCTCAATTGTGGTTCTGGAAAGCAAAACAAAATTGAAGAAAAAACAAAATATGAAAGATATTGCCCAAAGTTTTATAATATTATAAATTAATGAATGAAATACTGCAATCACAGCTGAATTCAATGCTTACACAATTTAAAGATACACAATTTACTAATAATTTCATATTATTAGTTCCTTTTCTATGTAGGATGATTATTCAGGAAAAGCTATTAGCTTCTCCATTGACTTTGCTTGTCAGAAGGTTGCAAAACATGATCACATGACCCCAGTACGCTGCAACTGTACATTGAAATTCATGTTGATTATAAATTTTCAGAAAAAGGTCTCTCCCTTTGATGCCCTTTGCCAACCAAAAAATTATTATAAAATAAGAATGATTTATTTTTATTAATCTAAAAAAAATCTACCTCAACTGTTAGATTAATTGAATCTGGATTTGGTTTTCATCATACCACTATTTTTTCAGAATCTGTCAAATGTAATATGTGGATAATACTGCTAAAAAATTCTGTAATGGGTAAACCTTCAAATCAGGAAAGGTTGATTGCTGATGCATACTTTCCCTCAGATAATTAAAGAAAATCATGAATATCCTAACATCAGTCCCAACTGAACTCTTTGTTCAGAGCTTGTCAGAGCAGATCTTCAGTTGAAAAAAAAAACATTGTGACCTTTTTCCTGCAGAAGAAATGAACCAGAATCGTGGTGTCCTTTTAATCCAAGCTGAAGGATTAAGTCTGTAGACCTGTACAATATATTAGCAAAAAGACATCTTAAACTTTTAGAGCTTAAAAATGAATTTGTAAAAGTTTTCCAGATGTTTTATGTAGGCATTGATCCTATTTGAATGATACCCCAGAGAAAGATTTTAAGCAAGCTTTCTTTTCCATCTGGCATAATATTACAGTTGTTGCTGAAGGTCAAGGAGCATGCTACTATTCTCTATACCTTAATTTGAATAAAATGTCTCTTTTAAATGTTTTTTCAGCTTCGTTCAGCATTAGACAAAACCGAAGAACTTGAAGTAAGTAATGGCCATCTAGTTAAACGGCTAGAGAAGATGAAAGCCAACAGAAGTGCTTTACTCTCTCAGCAATAGATGGTAATTGTTGCTGGGGGTATTGGACTGATCGACAGCCATGCCATCCCGGCTTACACCTGTATCTGTTTGGGATGCTTTGGTTTCACACTTCTGAAGACAACACAGTTCATACAGATGAACCCATTTGACCTTATGCCAATATCTTGAAGATTTGGTTATGCAGATTCTGAACTGATAACTGTGTGATTATGAACAGCTGCTCCAAATGTTTCTCAGATTTAATACTTAGCTGTAAGCAATTCAATAAGCACATTATATGTCCCTTTAAGTCCTTAATTTGATGTGGAATTTTGAAAACAATATTAAAAGGAAAATGTTTTTAAAAAATATTATACTGGAAATTTGAATTTCTTTTCTTTCTGAAAATTAGTTTTTTTTAAGCTAATTTTCAAATTTCCTTTAATGGTGGTATCTGAAAGAGTAGTAACCATAGTATATCCTTATCAACTGCTCATGTAAAAAACACTGGAACCACAAATGTTCAATTTTGAAATCATGAAGATGGTCTTGGAAGCAAAAGTGACCTTATAAATGGACTTCATCAAATAAAACTTTATAAGCAATTTCTCTCCTCTTCATTCATGATTACTTCTTTTCAGGGTCAATAGGCAATAACTTCACTTTAAAAAAGGAAGTGTTTTTTTATTATTTAATCTCTGTATTTGGAATTCAGTTAAATGATCTTATAAAGAATGTGATGTTGCAAATAAAAGGAAGCCAATGTTTTAAAAGTTGTATACTATTTCATATTTTATGTTTGTCATTACTAAATAGTCTTGATTATCTACGATACAAATTCTTTAGGCCAGCAGTCTAAACATTTCTGGCTTCACAGACTGACAGTGGTGGGAGTGGTGGCAGTGGTGGGGAGGAAATGGTTTCCTGTGCACAAATGAAGTTTCATGTGCTTGCCTGCCGCTTGTACAGCCTAGTTCCCAATGGGCTGCACACTAGTAGCAGTTGGGATCCCAGCGGTTGCAGACCTACTTTAGACATTTCCTTTATTTTTAATGGAAAGATGACATTTTGAAAAAATTGCCTAGGGTAATGTTCCCAAAGGTGCTTTTTTCACGAGGGAACTGGACTTTCTTTTTATTGTTGAGTTGCCTTATGAAAAAGCAGCTTTGGGACAACAGCAACCAGGATAACTGAGAATCTCCATAGACACTTAGAATAAGGCCCATAACAAATTGGCTATACAGTATTTTCCACTATTATGTCTTAATATCAAGTATAGAACTTAGCTCTAAACTTTTTAGTAGCAATTGTTGATATCTTTTAGGAAAAGTTAATTAGCCGCTAATTACAAATGAATAAAACTATTTTTTAGTGCAGAAGAATCTTCTAGTAATGTAAACGGGGCAGTTTGCTGATTTTTCTCAATCTTGCAGCTCTCTAGAAGGTTCCACCATGCAGTTCTGAAGAGAAGGATTAAGGAGCAAGATTGCATCTAGAAATTTATAGAAACTTCACGAACTGATTAAAGAGTGATCCAGAAGAAACTGTAGGGTCTGAGTTTCAAAATATTGTGATTCAAGCTGTATCCTTATATACATTTGTGCAATATAGCGCATATACAAAAGTAGCTGTCAGAATCCATTTATATCCCATTCATAAAACTCTATCTGTATGTTTTTAAAATCTTATATCTCCCCCTGGATTCTGCCATTTCTCCAAGGAGGAGAAGAGAGGATGTGTATTCAGCCTGCCGGGAGGCTGTCTTCAAAGACTGAGAACAACAAAGGAAGGGGGGGAAGAGATCTGGTTTGTATCTCTGATTAGAATCTCTAAAGGAAGGAAGCAATTGTCGTGAAGACATGAGAGTTCCCTCTTTCCCATGGAAGGATTTGACACCTGAATTTAAATTGATCCGGGACAAACCAGATGGCTTGGAGGGAGGGGGTTTCGACCCGAGGACTCTTTAAAAAATCACTAAGCTGTAACACAGTTCAGAACCTGTCTAGTATTCCCATTACCAATCATGTTTCAGTAAAAGCTCCTTTTGGACAATTTCTGTTTCAAAAGTTCATTCTTTCCTGGGATGTGGATTGGGGTGGGTCCTGACATTAGACAGGATCTGCAGTAAGAGTCAACCTGGAAGGAAAACTCTTACCGGGGGACTTTGCAAAAAATACAATGTCTAATGATGAAGCAAGGGAGGAGGAAAGCCCCATGGAAACGGATTTCCCCCTCAACTGAAACCCCACCAACGGGGGGAAGCCGAAGCATCAGATTCCTCCGGGGAAGAGGCGGCGGAGACACATGACCGCAAACCGCGTTGGTCGATGGACGTTGGAAGGAAAAGTGAGTGGGAAAAGGCATCGAGAAAAGTGACCCTTAGGCGGGGCGGCCACCAACCGGGATGGAAGCAAGAGATGGAGAGCTCCCTGCACATCAGTGAAGAAGAGCAGGTGCTAGAAAAAGATATTGACCTGATGAAGACAACTCTTAGCTCACTAAGAGAGGAGAAAGCTGAGTACCGCAGCCGCAGCAGCGCCTGCGGCTGCAACTGAACAGACAACAAAGGGGATCCTGTACCTGCAACACCGGGGCTGTCCGCTGGAACAGGGTTTGCTGCCTCAGTAGTACCTCCCCCCCCCAAAACCACAGACGGGGTCCAGGATGAGAGGCAATACCGCCCGTTGATGCAGACAACGGTCCAGTCAAAGACTTCCGCCTCTGGAAACAAAAGTCAAGGGGGAGCCACCACTCTTGGGGTTTTCCTAACCCAAGTCCTCAGCTATATAAAAGAGTACAGACGGGACATCCCCAATGACAAAGCCCGCATCTGCATTGTGCAATCCACCCTGGACGGACCGGCTGCAGACTGGGTGGTGAACCTACATGACTCTAAAGCCCCAGAACTCAACGATTTCAACCGATTCATGTCATTCTTGAGGCAGCGGTTCAAGGATCCTTTGGCTGATCGTAAGCCCCAGAAGAGAATCAAAACGGTGAGGCAGGGCAGACAGGTGGTGGCTGAATATACCCAAGAATTCCGAGCCATTGCCAGCAAGCTGAACTGTCCAGAAGACATCCTCCTTAGCCATTTCAAAGACGGGCTAAACTACGACATGTATGATGCTTGCCTGCCTTGAGGAGACCCACACCATCTCGACTACTGGTATGTCCTGGCAGAGGAAGTGGAAATAGACCTACTGAAGAGGCACCATCAGGGGAAACCATGGGGCTGGCCGTCAACCGAACAAACACGCGAGAGGGTAAACCCACTGTCCACAGCTTAAAAATCAACAGGCTGTTTCAAATGCGGGAGATGGGGTCACCGCGCCGCAGAATGCGGCTCAACCCCCCCCCAGCGTAAATCAGAGGAATCACCC
Organism: Daboia siamensis; assembly: GCA_024449315.1. Classification (NCBI taxonomy): domain Eukaryota; kingdom Metazoa; phylum Chordata; class Lepidosauria; order Squamata; family Viperidae; genus Daboia; species Daboia siamensis. Next base: position 708,900 of record JAKJMR010018015.1, on the reverse strand, counting down.
CCCCAAGAAACTAGGGAAGCCCCAAGGCAACCCAAAAGAATCTTCCATGAAGGGGACAGAGGCTGTAGAGTCCACAACCCCTGCAAAGAACTGGGATTGGATTCTGGCCTACACCGCAGAGGTGGTGGATACCTCGGAAGATAGCTCAGAGGGAGAACCATTGATAAGTGGATCCATTCCACCCGTTCTTAAGACAGTGACTATATTAGCTTCCTCTATGCCTGAAGCCGTCAAAATAAAAGCCCTAATAGACTCTGATTGCACCCACTGCCTTATCAGCCCAACGGTCGTGGGGACTCAGCATCCCAGTGAGGAGGCTAAAACAACCAATCTCCTTTAGCCAATTAGATGGTTCAATAGCAGGGGGGGGACCAGCTACCCTAGCAACTTTACCAATTCACCTATCCCTGGGGTCTCATGAGGAAGATATAACGTTTGTAGTGGCCCCAGGCATGGAATGCCCAATGATTTTAGGACTGGAATGGCTGAAGAAATGGAACCCTGAGATAAATTGGAAGACAGCAGAACTCAACTTCCCAGAGGGGGAACTTAGAAATTTAAAACCCAAAAGCACCCCCTCAACCCAAAGAGAGGAGTCAGCATCAGTGGGGGGAGAGAAGGGGTTACCAGAGATACCAGAGGAATACAGGGACCATGTTGAAGTTTACAGTGAGGAACAAGCAGATGAGCTTACCACCACCACCCCACAGACTGTGCTATAGAATTCAAACCCAGGGCAAAGCTCCCAAAACCCAGGATGTATGCCATGAGCCCAAGGGAAATGGCAGAAATGGAAAGATTCATAAAGAAAAACTTAGAAAGAGGCTTCATTCAGCCTGCCAAACCCAAAGTGGCTGCCCCGGTTCTGCTCAGGGAGAAGGACGGTTCTTTCCGCTGTTGTATAGATTACAGAAATTTGAACACAATTAGTGAATGTAATCTGTACCCACTACCCCTAATGTAGGATATGCTATCCCACCTATCGAAAGGAAGGATTTTCACTAAACTAGAGCTGAGGAAGCATTTTACAGCATTAGGATTAAGGAAGGAGATGAATGGAAGACCGCATTCAACTGCCCATTGGGTTGCTACCAGTTCAAAGTACTGCCATTTGGACTGTAAGGGGCCCCGCAGTCTTTATGCAATTAATTAATGATGTGCTAAGAGAGCACCTATATAAGGGGGTCCTGGTTTACCTAGATGACATCCTTATCTTCACTGAGACCAAAGAGGAACATATCAACCTAGTCAGAGCAGTCCTGAAAAAGTTGCGGGCTGCCCACCTAAATTATTGAAGTGTGAGTTCCACCAGGAAAGAATAGGGTATCTGGGATATCGCATATCCCCAGAGGGCATCAAAATGGACTCTGAAAAAGTCAGGGCAGTATTAGAATGGGCACTCCCCCCCCCCCACACACACACGGAAGCAATTGCAAAGCTTCCTGGGATTTGCAAATTTCTACCGCCAATTCATCCCTTCATTTGGCCAAATAGCCATGCCCCTCACAAACTTATTGAAAATGAGGGGGGGGGGTCCCCGTGAAACCCAGCCAGCCTCTGAAGTGGACCATGGAATGTCAAGTAACATTTGAAAGGCTAAAGAGACTTTTTTCTGCTGAACCTGTTCTGAGACATCCAGATCCCAATAAACCTTTTGTAATACAGGCAGATGCTAGCAATGTAGCGGTGGGAGCCGTATTATTACAGGAAAATGATGAGGGGGCGTTGCAACCATGTGCATATACATACAGAAAACTCACAGAAACAGAACAGCGTTGGCCCATATGGGAAAAGGAGGCTTATTCTATAAGATGGGCATTAATTACATGGCACCAGTTCCTAGAAGGAAATAAAATCCCCTTCCAGGTCTCGACAGACCACAAAAACACCCAGGAAACTCACTCCTAAACAAGCCCGCTGGTCCCAACATTTTCACCGATTCAATTTCACTCTCAAACACTGGGGGGGGGGGGAGAATTTCCTGGCAGATGCATTATCTCGCATGCCCCAATATAACAGCACATGAACCACTGGCTCTAAACCACTTGTGCCTGAACAACAACTGGCAGCACCAGTCACCACCAGGACTCAAGTAAAAATGAAGCCGAAGGTGGATAGCCAAACTGGAATAGAATTCTGGAAGTCTTTGGAAAGTGATGAATGGTTCCAGAAAAATAGACAAGTGTGCACAATTAAAGATGGACTACCCTGGGTGGGTGAGAAGTTATACATACCTGCCAACCAAAGGATCAATTTCATGCAACTGTGCCATGATACAAAATCAGCAGGGCATTTTGGGTTTGTAAAAACCTTACACTTAACTAAAAGGCAATTTTGGTGGCCATCAATGAAAAAGGACATAGAAAGCTATGTGGGCAGCTGTCAGATTTGTGTGATGGGCAAGAGGCTGCAAGGGAAATCAGGACTGTTACAACTGGTGGCGAACCCCTCAGCCCCATGGAAAAAAATAGCCATGGATTTTATTGTGGAACTACCAGAAAGCAACGGAAACACTGTAGTCTGGACTGTCATAGATGTGTTCTCTAAGGAAGTACATTTCATACCTTGCCAAAAAAATCCCGACTGGAAAAGCATTAGCAAAACTTTTCATACAGCATATTTACAGATTGCATGGGGCACCACAACACATCATATCTGATAGATGGGTGCAATTTACATCGGCATTTTGGAACAAATTTATCCCTTTTATAAACCACCTAAGGACTGACATCTAGTCATCACCCTCAGTCGAACGGTCAATGTGAAAAGGCTAACAGTGCTTGAGCAATATCTAAGATGCTTTATTAACTTCCAGCAAACAAACTGGACGGACCTACTACCTTTTGCAGAAGTGGCATATAATAATGCAGTCCATTCCAGCACAGGGTACACTCCTTTTCAAGTAGCTACCGGTCAAAGCTTCAATCCCATGCCAGAACTAACCCCAACTGAGCCGGTAATTCCCAAACTGAAGGAGTAGATTGCTCAATTGCAAAACATCTGGCCAATTGTTAGGAAAGCTTTAGATGAAGCTAGACAAGCATACAAGACACAGGCTGACAAAAAAAAAGTAGATCCCATACCATTCAGGGTGGGTGTATTTATCCACAAAATACCTTAAATCACTACAACCCTGTAAAAAACTTGGACCAAAATATATTGGTCTTTTTCCAATTAATTTTTTTTTTGCCCAAGATGGTGGCGACCACGGGCAGCGTTCTGTGAGCTCCGTGACGAGCCTACACAATGGAAAGTCCGGGAGTTCACTTGTAGCCCAGCCGAGGTCTTCATTTGGATGGGGGGGGGGGCTGGGAAACATCAGGCAAGCATCACTTTTGTGGCGTGGAGCCTCTTCCCCTCTGGAGGGCAGCAACAACAACTAAACGGCTTGTAATCTGCCGCCGATCCTCTGGCGCCCAAGATCAGCTGTCGGGTGCCGTTTCTGACCTGTTTTGATTCAAGGAGCTGTGCGCGGCAACGGCAGCTGGGATGGCCTTTAAACCAGCTTTTAACTATTTGGTGCCTGATTTCAGCTGGCGGGCGCCACTTCTCAGCTGCGTGGAGCCCTCTGTCTCTAAGATGCTATTCCCGGTCTTCTGGCCTGCAAAACGGCCATGGATCACCCGGCGCCGGAATCAGCTGGCGGGCGCCGTTGGCAACATTTTTAACGTGCTTGGCTGTGGGAGGCTTCCTTTCCTTCTGGAAGATGACAGAGACCTGGCAGCACAGCTGCTGTTAATGCTCATGGGGTTGGCGGCCAAAGATCGGCCGCGATTGCATATAAATTACATCTAATGCTGGCTGGAGACTGTTTGAATAGCTTGATATTTCCCTGCTCTCGTGACCTCCTTTTTGATACTCCAGAATGTACCCGGGACTGGACCGTAGTGAGAGAGCAGCCCTGGACTGGTCATCAACCTTCCCGCTGGTGTGAGAGGCTAGTTGGGAAGGTTTTACCCGGCAATAGTGTTTTCCCACCCCAGACTGGATCTCACAGCTGTGGTGAGAGGACAGTTATGAGCTCATTATCTGGGTCGGCTCAGTTGAGAGCAGAGCTGGATTGATGGATGAAGATATGTTCCGGACTTAACATCTTATAATATTTTATAACAACTGACTTTCCATTTGTGAAGAATGGTTTATATAGATTTACACTTTATGGCTCATTTACAATATTCAATATTGGACTTGTACGCCCTCAGGGGGGTTTTTCCCTCCTGGACACGACCAGCCTCTCTTTCTACCATCTCCCTTGATGACAGTCCCGATTGCTGGGACTCTGAGAGATGGTTGCGCTTCCCTAGGGGCCTCTGGTGGAGACACACTAAGAGGCCCCTGATACGCTTTTTAGCTAGTTATTTTAAAGGGTTAGGGAGGGGGAGGAATAGTAGGGAGGGGAGGGAATTTTCAACCAGCACTCAGTCTGGGCCTATTATGGGTTCCGGTAGGATGGGGTTGGGGGTGGAGGCAGCTGGCTCTGCGTGTGCTGGGGTGGGATGTCAAATCCCCACGGCAATAGGGAATGGCAGCGGGTGGTTGCACAGAGGGCCACATCGATATCTGGGATTGCGCCCTCGCTATCTTCGAGCAGTGGTGCGCTCTGACCCTCCAGTTAGCACCCTTTTGCCCGGGGATGAGGGTGATCAGGTCCCTGAGCTTTGGCTGGTGTATTTTAATGCCAGATCTGTTGTTAATAAGGCTCCCCTCATTTGTGATTTGATAGAGGAGGAATGCATGGATCTGGCATGCATTACGGAAACCTGGTTGGGCTCAGAGGGGTCCCTCTGACCGAATTATGCCCCCCAGGTTTCTGTGTGCTACACCGACCACGGGCTCAGGGTAAGGGTGGTGGGGTGGCGGTGGTTATTCGGGAGACTTTATGTCCACGGGAGACCATTGTCCCCGTGGACACGGGAGACAAATAGGCGGGAGTGAGTCCCTCCTCCTGAGATGCGGCTCTCAGGTTCAGATGGACTTGTTGCTCACATACCTGGCGCCCAGATGTGTGGCAACAGCCCTGCCCGGGTTGCTCGATGCCCTCTCAGGGTTGGCGGTGGAGTTCCCCAGGCTTATAGTTCTGGGTGACTTCAACCTGCCTGCCCTGGGAGGGTCAAGAGTTAGCTTGGGAGTTCATGGCTTCCATGATGGCCATGGACCTGACCCAAGTGATTCAGGGCCCGACTCATGTGGGGGGGTCACACTCTCGACCTGGTGTTTTTATCTAGACAGTGGTTGGATGATCTGGGAGGGGGTTTGCCAGCTATTGTCCCCCTATCATGGTCCGATCATCATCTCCTGCGACTGGTCTTCCGTTATGCTACCCCCCACTGCTGGACTGCGGAACCGACCAGATGGTTCTGCCCCAGGCGCCTAATGGATCCAGAACGGTTCCAAATGGCGCTTGGGTCTATACCCATTGCCCTCACTCACAACCCGGCCAGTGCCTTGGTGGATGCCTGGGAAAAGGCAGCCACTGAAGCACTCGACCGTGTTGTACCCTTGCGACCCCTGACTGGGCGCAGATCCCGCTGGGCTCCATGGTTTTCTGCGGATCTCTGGGAGATGAAGCATCAGAGATGGGGTCTAGAGAGCGGTTGGAGGTCCAGCCGTTCAGAATCTGACCGATTGCAGCTAAGAACCTTTATAAGGTCTTATCTTGCTGCGATGAGGACGGCAAGGGCTAGTTACTTCGCTGCCCTCATCGCGTCTGCAGATAATCGCCCGGCCCTCCTGTTTAGGGTGACTCGCTCCCTTCTTAACCAGGAGGTGAGGGAGGATCCCTTACAGGGACGGGCCAAGGAGTTTAGTCACCATCTGACGGACAAAATTGCTCAGATCCGGGCCAGCTTGGACTCTGACTGGGCGGAGTCTGACGTGGAGGAATTGGACGGTCTTGAGCATGTTATCTAGACTGAGTTTGATCCTGTTTCCCCTGATGATGTGGACAGGATTATGGGGAGGTTGAGCTCCACCACCTGTTTGTTGGACCCGTGCCCCTCCTGGCTGGTTTGTGCGGCTCTGGAGGAGACACGAGGCTGGTTCCAGGCAGTAATAACTGCTTCCTTGAAGGAGGGTATGTTCCCCACCACCTTGAAAGAGGCGGTGGTGAGACCCCTCGTCAAGAAGCCTGCCCTGGACCCGGCTGTTTTAAATAACTATCGTCCGGTCTCCAACCTTCGCTTTCTGGCGAAGGTTGTTGAGAGTGTGGTGGTGCATCAGCTTCCTCTGTTCCTGGAGGAAACTGATTATCTGGATCCGTACCAATCGGGTTTCAGGCCCGGTCACAGCACGGAGATAGTATTGGTCGCGCTGGTGAATGATCTCTGGCAGGCTCGGGACGGGTTGTTTCTCTGTCCTAGTCCTATTAGACCTCTCAGCGGCTTTTGATACCATTGACAATGGTATCCTACTGTGGTGTCTCAGGGGGTTGGGAGTTGGAGGCTCCGTTTTACTGTGGTTCTATCTCCTGGGCCACTCGCAATCAGTATTGACGGGAGGGCAGAGATCCGCCCCGAGGCCTCTCATTTATGGAGTTCCTCAGGGGTCGGTTCTCTTTCCCCTCCTAGTCAACATCTATATGAAGCCGCTAGGCGAGATCATTCGTGGTTTCGGGGTGGGGTAACATCAGTATGCTGATGATACCCAACTTTTTTTCTCCACCCCGAACCAACCCAGTGATGCCCTTGCCGTGATGTCCCGTTGCCTGGAGGCGGTCCAGATCTGGATGGGGAGAAACAGGCTTCATCTCAATCCTGCCAAGACTGAGTGGCTGTGCATACCGGCATCTCGGGTTAACCAGACTATTCCATCTTTAACGATGGAGGGTGAAATGTTACCCCCCCTTGTTGATAGGGCTCGCAACTTGGGCATCCTCCTGGATTCACGGCTCAGTTTTGAAGTTCACATAGGATCCATGACCAGAGGGGCTTTTGCCCAGGTTCGCCTGGTGTGCCAGTTGCGACCCTATCTGGACCGAGATGCCCTACGCACAGTCACCCATGCGCTTGTGGGTTAGACTACTGCAACGCTCTCTATATGGGGCTGCCCTCGAGGACCACTCGGAGGCTTCAGCTGGTGCAGAATGCTGCTGTGCGAGTTGTGATGGGGGTTTCCCGATACTCCCATGTAACACCTCTACTCCGCGAGCTGCATTGGCTTCCGGTTGCCTTCCGGGTGAGATTCAAGGTGCTGGTGATGACCTATAAAGCCCTAAATGGCTTGGGTCTGGGATATTTAAGGGAACACCTGCTGCCAGCATCAAGTTCCCTTCGTCCTGTGCGCTCCCACATGGAGGGCCTTCTCAGGGTGCCGCTGGTAAAAGACTGCCGGCGGATAACACCCAGGGGGAGGGCCTTCTCGGTGTGCCTGCCCTTTGGAACCAGCTGCCTGTGGAGTTTAGGACTGCCCCCGACCTTCGGTCATTCCGCCGGGACCTGAAGACTGGCTCTTTGAGCTTTCCGGCCCAGGCTGAGAGTTTTTAAATGGGGTTTTATATTTTTTCAGGGATTAAATTTAATTATTTTAACTGTTTTTAACTTTTGTATTGTATTGATGTTTTTAAATACTTTGTAAACCGCCCTGAGTCCTATGGGAAAAGGGCGGTATATAAATTCAATAAACCTAAAAGAATCATAAACCCAGTAACAGTTGAATTAGGACTACCCAAAAATCTTAGACAAATACACCCAATTTTTCACTGCAGTCTACTAAAGAGAGAACAGTCACCTCTGTGAACAAAAAACCCACCACCACCACCTCCCATCATGGTGGAAGGAGAACAACATTTTGAGGTGAAGGAAATCCTAGATTCCAGGAAACACCATGGAGCAATTCAGTATCTAGTGGCTTGGAAACACCTCCTCTCTTCAGAAAATGAGTGGGTCAATAAGCACTACATTAAAGCACCAAAGTTGCTTAAGAGGTTTCATACAGAATATCCGAACAAACCGGGGTAACATATATGTTTTATTTCCTCTATAGATGGACCTATCTTTTTTCTAAGAGGAGCAGATTGTCAGAATCTTATACCTCCCCCTAGATTCTGCCATTTCTCCAAAGAGAGGAGAGGATGTGTATTCAGCCTGCCGGGAGGCTGTCTTCAAAGACCAGGGGAAGAACCTTTGAACTGAGAACAACAAAGGAAGGGGGGGGAAGAGATCTGGTTTGTATCTCCGATTAGAATCTCTAAAGGAAGGAAGCAATTGTCGTGAAGACATGAGAGTTCCCTCTTTCCCATGGAAGGATTTGACACCTGAATTTAAATTGATCCTGTCTAGTATTCCCATTACCAATCATGTTTCAGTAAAAGCTCCTTTTGGACAATTTCTGTTTCAAGAGTTCGTTCTTTCCTGGGATGTGGATTGGGGTGGGTCCTGACAGTAGTAAAGCATACATCATGATGTTAATGATGTCATTTGTGGACTTTGAGAAATCCCAGGAAATCTGAAATGCCAGGTGACTGTAAGGGAGCAAGTGTTCCAATTTTTAAAAAGGGGAAAAAATCCTCAGAAAATTCTAAAGCAGATTATAAAGCAGTCGACCCATACCCAACTTGAAAACAATGTGGTGATTATAAAACAGCACAGAATTGTCTAGAATAAGTTATAAGCAGTTTTTATATCTGTTTGGGTAACTTCAAAAGAACAGGATAGAAAAACTGGAAAGTGTGCCACACTGTTCCCAATAGACTATGGTGGTATTATTATTGTCTTGGGACATCTCAAGGTGAAGGGCATGTGTATGAAATGTATACGAATAGGTAACAGCAAACTTAAAAGGCAGTTGTGCTAGTTTGGAAAAATGAGATTATAAGGGAATGCAACTCAACAGAAACAGATGCAAAGTGTTTTTACATATGACATGCAGAGGTATAGGATAAAGATTTGTGAAAAGATACTTGAAAATGAGCTGAGCAGAAACTGAGTATCAGGTAAAAAGACATCATTTTATCCTGCAAAGGTATGCTGCATTGTAGTATAGGTTTTAAGTCAAAAATGCGCCGGTATTTAAAGTTTATAAAGGCATTTAATGAACTTTTTAGGCTGCACATATTGACATATCTATTATATAGCACTGCAGAACAAACAGAAAAAAATACTTTGAGATGCTGATCTTGTGAACATTTATTTTAAGGTGACTTTATTGTCAAAATCCAATGCTCTTTTGGCAAATAGTTCAAAAAGGTACATTAGCCATCATAGCCAGTTGGGAGAAGGCATAAATCTGGAGGCTGTATGTTAGGAAAGTTTAAGTTCATTCATATAATGGTAGTGATTAATCAGATTCATTATTGATTTTATTCCAACACTTTACAGAAACACAAACAGCTAAAATAGACCAAAAAAACCCACAAACAAGATAGTTCACACATGCTAAGAAATTCAAATAACCTGAGAGCTACCCTCTTTCTCTCCACCAGCCAAGTTCTTTTCTCACAGTCCCTTTAGAGCTCCATTACAGTTTGGCAGTCTGAAATACCTAGTACAGTAGACTCCAGCATTCCCAGCTGCTATATTGGAGTTTCATAAATGCTCCAGTATGCCCATTATTTTCAGTGTTCTTTGCTCAAAAGACCATATTCACATCCCTCAGTTACATCAGTCAACTTTCATCTTAGTCTTGTTTACTCAGGTCTTTTGCAGTTAGTGCAGAGAAAGACCACCAAGCTTGTCTTTATTCACTTTGCAGCCGTCAGGTTCTCCCCTTTTCCTCACCATGGCTTAGTTGCCCTTGTGGCTCCAAAACAATGGCCTGTATGTATGAGGGGAAAGAGGATAACCTTACTGCACAATCCACAGTCCATTGAGAAACAGGAACTATAGTCTCAGCCACTCAAGTAGGATCCCAATAGTTCTAATGAAAGTGGTTGCATTCAAATGCTGGTCCAGACCCAGAACCACTGAGTTTATTAAGAATGAGTTTATTAAGAATGCAAAATTAATGTTTCAAGGGACTAGCATTACAATGCTTGTAAACAGAACCACAATCCAAACAATTTGTTCACAGAACTTTGAATTGTTTGGAAAACTATTTTCTTTCATTGACTGATTTGTATTGATCTCCAATACCCCTTTAGTACTTTCCAGTGTCCATCAGTTACTCTGAGCTGCATTGGCCACCAGTTTTTCCAAAGGCTACTTCTGTTCTAGTCAACCCTCCCAGCTGCATGCAGATGTTGCATGAAACTATCTCCCAGATGTACCAGTCTCCTAAGGATCTCTTGTACCTTTAGTATTGTGAGCATAAAACAATGAACTCTAATTCTCAGTTGTGTTATCTGACCCAATTGTTTTCTGTATCCTTCTATTCTCTCTGTACAGTTTTCTATACAGTAGTTTATTGCTCAATCATTTATTGGGAAATAAAAAGATGGCTATATGTGAGTATTAAGAATTTTGCATTATTAATGAAGAAAAACTGTGTTGAATTGTGTGTCAATTTACAATTCTCTTGTTTTGTAATATTTCTTCAAAATGTGAACAATATTCTTGTGAAAACTGGCCTACTGGAAACAAATCCTTTCTATCTATATTATTATCTCAGAATATTTGTAAATAAATTTCCCAAAGATAGGCAACAGATTATTTTTTTCTCAAAACCTCTGAGTAACTCAACTTTCAAAGAAATACTTTTTATTTTGAAACAAACTTCTTTTTGAACAAATTAAGCATTTTCTAAGGACCATTAATTGTATGAACATTTAATCCATGTATTTGATTAATTCTCATTCCAACTGAACCTCAAGGTGCTTTGGTTTAAATATCATTACACTAATGATGGATCCAATCTGGGTTGGTCACCAGGACCAGAGGTTCTGTCTTAGAGTTTTCAGACTTGTGCAACTTCAGGGAACTTCTCTCCAACAGAAGGTGTGCTGTGTGTGATATTTATATGGTGTCTGTTGTATGTGGCTTTTTAGATGTTGATTGGGGTGTTTTAGCAAGCCATCAACAAGTCCAATCAACATCTGAAAAGCCACATACAATAAACACAACACAGAGGAACGTAGCTTCTTTCTCTCTCTGAATTCACTGCTCTCTACTATTACTGTTTTTGCTCTGTTTTGCTGTACTGTTGGTTTACTACTGTTGTAAACCTGTACAACTGTGTATTGACCTTTGGACCAGTAAGAAGACTTTGTATTTTGGATTGCTACTTGGACTTGTGCTATTGTGTATGACCTGGACTGTTTATTTTTGACCATGCATTTTTGTTCTTACACCACCTCAAAGTAAAATACTTTTTGCTTTTACAATTCAGTGTACTCTTGTGGTTACTGTGTGACTCTTACTGCTCTCAGTACCCTTCCTTGTCTGTGCAACTCGTTGGTAGTACAAGGAGACCTCTGCACAACAAATCCTTAACACTCTCTTAGAAAGAAATTTCCTGAAAATGGGCTCCAACATGAGTCCGTAAAACTCAGAAAACTTAAACCTCTGTGACCGACTCAGATTGGATCCTGCAGCATTATCCTGGGACACGTATGTATTCTCCTTCATCCTTCATTCGTGACTAATAGAATTTAATGAGCTGTAGTTATAATAAATTCACTATCAAAGTTTAAAGTATAAATTCACTATCAAAGTTTAAAGTATGATGATATAGTAAATCTTTGATTTAATACACTTTCAGACTTAAGATACAATGATGAAAATCTGGACATCCATAAAATCCCATTCATCATTCCAAACATGCATAAAATCTCATTCCAATTTTACATTTTTTAAAAAATGCATAAAATATGCATAGATAAAATTCTATTCAGAATCAGCAGACATCCTGCTTTTATAGACACCTTTCTCCTAATGAGACCATTAAATTGAAGGTTTACTGCATTGGGAACTTACAAAAGGACCTAATAAATTAAGATTCTTCCATATGAAAAAGTTGAGGAAGAAATATTATGCACACAGTGTGTATGAAAGTAAACAAACATTTATTCATCTCTACTTTGGCAATAATTTAATTAATTTTAAATTATTTGAGGGGTACGACTCTCACGGTTTAGAATGGTCATTGTATCAAAAAGAGTTAAGATAAAATATGAAGTACATAAAGCATCTGCTTTTAAATATACCTAGACAGTGTACCCTCAACCCAAATGGTTTTGTAGTTCATACATACTTTACATCAGATATTGAAAGTTCTTTACCATGTTTATCCTGAAAAATTTGGCTTCTTACACTGTTACTGTTACATTACAGTCAGCATTAATTTGATCTCAAAGATTAGCTTCTAAAGCTTTGGTACCAGAAAATGAAAGTTAGTTTTATAATAACTTGAAATATCAATTCTCCACACCAGAAGCTAAAGGTATTTAAAACTATTATACCTTTCATTACATCTGCATGTAAAATAATTATTTTTAAAAAGAAATACACTGTATTTATGTGTGTTCAGCCTTGGTTTCAGTAAGTGCTTTGCACAGTAAATGCAAATTTAAAACAGTAGATAAAAAATGAACCTGTATCAGTAATTTCAACTTTAACAGCAACAGCAGACAGAGCTAACATATGTGTTCAATATAATGCATGACATGTCATTTCAATTTTGGCTCACATTTATTTATTGCCATACTTAAATATCCTGTACTAGCTATTAAGAACATTTTAAAATGAATAAATGATCTTAATAGGGCTTTTTCTTTAGTATTAAGGAGATCTCGCTTCTGAATACATAATACAATTTCAAAAAGACATTGTTGAAAGTTAAACAGGTTTTTGTAGTCAACATACATCATTTTCTTGTTGTATGGATGAACTTTTCATTTAACAAAGAGGATTGTTTTCATTAGAACAACATGAACACAAGACAAAAAACCCCTTTTTTGGTGTTGGTAGTTTTAGGGAAACATCAAGGTGCAGCTCATGGCCTTGCTATCCATCTCCCATCATCATCTTGCATAGCGCTTAATGTAATCTTCAACTTTAGTTCGGAAGTCCTCCTGTATGGAGTTGGAAAATAAATATGTTTACAGAACCAACAGCCCTGTACTAATGTGTCTCCATTAAAATCCCAATACATAGTTTGCATTCTAGACAGAGTAGATTTACTCCCTATATTCCCTGAGGAGAAGAGCTGTTGAATCTGTAGGAGATAAAAATAACTGTGGCTCTTGCTCCCATCAGAAAAAGGAGTGGCCTTTGAAATTAGCTGCTACTGTACTAGTTTGCCAAGAGAACGTAACCTTTTTTTAATCAGCTAAGATTCATCTTCACATCACAGGAAGGTATCTTAATGGTTTATTGATATTACTTTTGTCTCTACCCCAGCCTCTATCGAGACAGTTGGAAGTTTTTTTCTATTAATTTGGTCCTCTCTCTTCTCCTTATACAAATTTTGCCATAGACTTTATGAGGCCTCAGTGATGATGCTGGAGAAGAATCTGCCCAGTTAATACAGACTGCTTGAATCTGCTATTGAACATCATTCTCTATGTCTAAGGGACTAAACATGCTACAAGAAAGGCACTTTTTCTAGTTCCCATATGGTGGCATTGTTTAAGAGAGGGGACTAAGAGTATGCCCGCCCTATCTAATCTGGTAATATGAGTAGATGTCCTTCGGGAGAGATAGTCCCACAGATAATTTGACTTTGTAAGTATCGTAAGGAGGCAAAAAAAAAAAAAAAGGCCTAAAACTCCTTCCTCTTAAGGCCAGAACCTTTTTGTGCTGCTGAAACTCAAACAGTTAATTCAAAAACAGTCTTCAGGCTCTTGAACTTGGTATGTGCATTCAAAGGAAGAGAAGATATGTAAAAAGAAAGCCAAGGTAGTTGTGACTCACTAATATAATAAATCTAAGCAAAAGATTCCATCTGAACCAATCTCTTTGTGAAATGTGCAAAGCAGAAACCAGTCAGTCTGATTCTGACACACTTTAGAAGGACTGATAAAGAGATCATTTAGTTGAAACTATGAAATCAATAAAATAATAGAGTTTAATGTGAATTGATTATGCAGACCTATTTTCAGACTAACATTACCTCATTTTTGCTTGGATAGCTTCCTTAAGTTTGTTCCTTAAGTCTATGGAAAGGGCATTGTGGTTTATGTGCACTTCAGCAAATTCAATAAATATCTGGTGATGTCCTGATAAATAACTTGATAAGGTAAGGTCTGGAGGACGTGAAAATTGAGTAGATACTGAATAAAAAGGTAAAGGTAAAGGTTCCCCCGCACATGCGTGCTACTCGTTTCCGACTCTAGGGGCCGGTGCTCATCTCCGTTTCAAAGCCAAAGAGCCAGCACTTGTCCGAGGATGTCTCTGTGGTCATGTGGCCGGCATGACTAGATGCCAAAGGCGCACGGAACGCTGTTACCTTCCTACCGGAGTGGTCCCTATTTTTCTACTTGGATTTTTTTTTAACGTGCTTTCGAACTGCTAGGTTGGCAGAAGCTGGGACGAGTAACAGGCGCTCACTCTGTTATGCAGCACTCAGGATTTGACCCTCCAAACTGCCGACCTTCTGGTCAACAAGCTCAGCATCCTAATGCACTGAGCCACCACATCCCTGTAGATACTGAATATAGTGTAGCTATTTCTCAATCATACTCAAGAGTGCCCACTGATGGCTTCTCATCAAACTGGAGACAGATACCAAGTAGGATGCCACATATCAGTCCTGTGTAGTCTTCAATATCTTTAATAAGGACTTGGATAAAGTGGTTGATGTTTTAAATAAGTGGAGTGACATTTTATGCTTTTGCAATAAGAAGTCTTGTCTGTTGGCTTGATATTCTTGGTATACAACAACCTGTCAGATTGCTATATATTCTTTATATCTAATCTTAAATCCATTTTAGATCCACAATACCTTGAAAATATTAATTTAAATATTTTCCTTTTGGAAACTACCAAATGATTTTTTAAAAAATGAGCAGAATTGTAATTTTCAATACATTGCTACTCACTTTGTCACGTAAATGATGTTCTGCAGCTTCAATATTTAAAGGATCATCAAAATTCAAGAGATCCTAAAAAACACAAAATAAGGTTTGTTTTGTTTTTAAAAAGGCTTGTTGTAAGTTATGATTGTTTGGGTCTCTATTTCTTGAATGCCAGCTTTGAACAAGCCCAATTTCAAACTGAAGTGGTATCAAAGTATCATTTGGAAAATTCATTTTGTTGGACCGTCAAAATTAGCTGATGGGTCTAAATATTTTATGTATGAATAAAGTATACTGACACTAAATTCATACTTAATGCCTGAATATATTCAAGGGCTATAGAAGGCCCTTAGTAATTTGGGGTTGCTTTATAAATTGTCAGTGTAGAAAAATGGGAAGATGGAGTGCAATGTATACTGCCTTTTAGCTCTTTGGGGAAAGATGTTATGAATGAATAGATAGATAAATAAGGGCCTGGTTTAACAGTATCACAATCTACAATCAAGTTATCAAACCAGAGTTTTTATTTCTCTGTGACTGCTAGTATACAATTTGAGCTGAATATAGGTAGTCCTTGACTTACCTCACTATTGAGCCCAACATTTCCATTGCTAAGCAAGACAGTTATTAAGTGAGTCATGACCCATTTTACAATCTTTTTGCCACGGTTGTTAAGTGAATTACTACAGTTAAGTGAATCATGAGGTTGTTAAGGGAATCTGTCTTCTCCCATTGACTTTGTTGTCAGAAGCTCCCTAGAAAGACTGCAAAAGATAATACATGCCAGTTGCCAAGCACCAGAAGTTTGATTACATGACTGGGGGAATGCTGCAATGGTTGTAAGTGTGACGATTGGTTCTAAGTCACTTTTTCAGGGCCATTGTAAATATAAACAATGATTAAATGAATGGCTGCTAAGTCGAGGACAACCTGTAATAATTATTCACCTTCATTTGCCTAGTAGTGTAAACAAAAAGGGCAAAACATGTACCTCTAGAGTTCTTTGTTAGCTAATAAGGCTGAGTTGTGAGTAAAAGGAAGCAGGGCAACTGAATCAATTTTACCCTCATAAGCTCTACAGTTAACTGGATAAATAGAAAAATAATCGAGAAATCTGACAAATACAATTCAAATGATTGAGATTTAAAAGTGATTTTAGTTTGGGAGTTTGCAATGTGATACTTGTGGAACATATGCTTGCTAACCTCCTGACATACCTTCCCTTGTAACCTGGCAGGCCCTGGCCTTCCCATCACAGGGAATCTCAAGGCTGTTCTATCCCTTCCAATAATGGAAGTAACTCCATTCTTAGTAACTTTGGGTTTTAATTGCTGCATTTTTAAAATTGTTAGTTTATGATTTCTATTATATGATGCTCAGAGTCACAAAGCAAATGTTCAAAAGAGCTGTGCTGTTGCAAAATTAGTCATTATGGAGGTTGTGTGCATGTGTGACTGGGCAGATATAATGATGTGTATATGTATGTGTGTATGAGGATGTGTACATGGGCACATGAAGAGGTCTGCGCCTACTTGGGATGGTTACATTTGTAAGCCATGTATTCATTTACACATGTATATTATCAGATAGCCCCCCCTCCCCCCCAAGGCCTAACATGGCAATCAACCTTGGACAGTTGTAGACGGAGACAGGCTTCAGTACCTGCACTGGTAAAATCTCCAAAGGATTACACATCCACTGGAGATATCCAACAGGACACTTTCTCAAAGGTGGACAATTTAAGACAGTCATTTGCTTACACAAAAAACATATTGAATTGAAACCAATTTTAGCTAAAGCCAAAAGATGCCAAAATGTCAAAAATCCTGAACATTCTTGGAACAAAAAAGCAATTATGAAGGATAAAAATAGTTGGTCAATTCATGTTACTAAGGAGAAAATATGGCTTTGGCAGAAACAGATTAACTGTCCAAGGTTTAGATGAGTTTCTCAGATTTTTGCACTACTTCATGCTGGAAATCATACAGAGTGTTAATATACTGACATGTATAGTATTTCTGTAAGTATTTATTTTATTTATTCCACGAAATAAACAAATACCTTAGAATGTTGCAATTACTTTGAAACCAGGTTTACTTGGCCAGAAATGACATTATTTCTTTTAAGTTTATTTTGGAAATATAATTTTGCTGCCAGTTGTATAGTAATAAGCATAAACTTTCTATATTGAATTTCCAATAATGTGGTCTCTTTTTTCCTCAGTTGTTTTCCTGATAGCAATGCATCCTGATGAGGGAATGTGGTATTCCCTGTAAGAACATTATGGGACCCAAAGGCAGCATTTTATTCCATGTCTTATATTTTGGGGCTGTTATATGGCAGAAAGCACAAATACACAAGTACAATAAAGTGATCTAAGTTAGCAAACTCTGCAGGATTTTATAGATCTCAGTAGATTGTGATTTTCATTATCATATAGGATTCTTCTGCATTTTATTGTACAATATTATTTATTTCAGATGCAGAAGGGCAACATAGAACATATTTGATCTGAAATAAAATACACACCTTGACTACATAATTTGACTTTTAGGTGTTCTAACATACCAGATGATACTCAAAATAAAGGAATGATACATTTGTCTGGAAAAAAGATAAATTGTAGTAAAGCAACTGTTACTTAGTGAAGAAACTACAGGTAGCACTCAACTGTGATGGAATGTACACCTGTGAGAGCAGTGAGGTAGACCTCTAGCAGTACCCTAGAACCCCTCAGGATATATCTAGTAGGTAAGAAAATTATAGATTTAATTAAGGCCCAAGCCCAGAAATGAGACAGCAAAATCCAATTAGGTAAATTCTTTATTTGCTTACATCTGATGGACGAAACCTTGCCAAACTATTCCAACCTATTAGATACATCCTGAAAGATTCTACAGTGTGGCTGTTTTGAGCCCCATCTCCCTCTCCCATCCATCTCAGGACTATGTAATCTCATAATCTGGGCTGCTTTCTGGGAAAGCTCTGTGTTGCCAAAAGTCTTCCCCACTGCTCCTACAGGTGCACATTCCATCATATCAGGTTATGACAGCAATTGAGACTGGAATTGCTGTCGCTAAATGATGTCACAGTGGTCATGGTGTGATTGAAGTGACTGCATCACTTGCTAAAGTTGGTCCTGGTTGTTGTCATTAAATGAGGACCACACGGGTCATTAATTGACGTGGACTTGATGTGACTGAGACTTAATGCCTTCCCCATTGACTTTTCTGTGAGAGCAGGGAATGTCAGAAATCTCAGTCATTTGACTGCAGCTCACTGCAATCATGTGACCATAGGGACATCGATGTCCAGAGGTCCAAGGATCAGTCATAACTGCCACCTGTTCAGAACCATTTTAAGTTTGAATGATTGATGAACAAGTGGTTGTAATCTGAGGACTGCCTGTATAATAATAAAAGTCTAGAGCATACCTTTGCTAAAAATCAGTATCTTATGCAGGAACCAAGAAACATAACACATATAAAATAACCAACTTTGATTGCAATGAATAATGCAAACTGAGGTAAAAAAGAAATCTAAAGCCAAACGGCTCAATGCTTGAAATATATGTGCAATACATATAGATCCAGGCATTTTTATCAACTAAAACACAACACATATTTTCTAAGATATCCAAAAATATGTGTGCACAGGTTTCTTTTAGATAGTTTTGAATTGGTTATTATGAAAATATAAATTAGCCTCTTGACTGATTAAGTTTAAGGTCTAATTGTTGTTTGTTACAGTCTTGCAGACCCTTATAATAAATACTTCTAGAAGGATTTACTTGAGTTTCAGGAAGCAAACATCAGTAGAAACAAATTCTATGCATGTTATTAGTTTACCACGGGTCAGCAACCCGTGGCTCCGGAGCCGTCTCCTGCGGCTCCCAGTCTCCCTCTGCTGTTCTGGATAAAAACTAGGAGTAAAAAAGTCCCATTGAAAGAATGGGTCGGCGGAGGTTTGGAGGCCCCGGGGGGAGGGGCAGGGTGCTCAGGTGGCTCCGGCGGTGCCCGGGTTGAAGGCGGCGCTGTTACCCATCGCCCATCGCCAGGGAGATTCGCCACTGCTGCTGCGCAGGTGCCTCCTGGTTCGGGGGAGCCGCACTGTAGGAGACACTCGCGAGGCTTCCTTCAGCCAGGGAAGGGCCCGTTGCCTCCGAGTGGGGCCCAGGCGGGATCCTCTGAAAGAACGTTTCCTTCCTCATCTTTGCACGGCCCTCTGCGGTCGTCTCGGCCTGCAAATCCCCCCCCCCAGGTAAGCGGGCAGCAACAGATGGCAACAGATGCATGCAGCTCAGGATGTGGCGCGGGCGTCGGGGCTGCCGAGGATCAGCACAGTGCAAGCGATCCAGGGCAGGACCTGATCCCGAAGCTTCACAAAAGGCGGAAACAAAAAAGTCCCAGAGAGAGAGAGAGAGAGAGCGCAGGGGGGGGGGGGAGAGCAGTTTTTTCTGAGGGAGGAAAAGCCAGGACAGCAGAGCCGTCCATACTAGACGTGGATGGGGGCAGGGCTGGTGCATGTTTTGCCTTGTTCTGTGCATGTGCATGCGTGCATGCATGCAGGCGCACATTTTGCAGCTCCCACCTTTTTGTGTGTGACGGAACTGGTTCCGAGTGGCTCTTTTGCTGTTCCAGGTTGCTGACCCCTGACCTATACAGTCCATAGACAATAATTTCACCAGTATACAGTATATGGAAAGGAAAGGATCAAAGCCTGCAGGTCAAGCAATAACTACTCAATAGTAACTAATGTTGCATGGTTGGTAAGGTTAAGAGGGGTACTAAGATAGGGAATTCTAACTATAGCTAAGTTAAATTTGGATGTAACACAGGAGTAATTCAAAATGAACACAGAAGCAAAAGTGATTACAAAGGGGAAAGTGGGGAATAGCAGAGCATCCATGGGACCAGGTTAAAATTCACTTTTTGCTTCTCCTGGACAATGTTTTCTTATTTCTAATTTTCACCTTTCCACCATATGTGGAAAAATGTTTTGTGTAGCTTTTCCTCCTCCAAGTATACATTTGTGAGTCACAATACACAAGTTGAGTAATTGCAAATATAACATAATAGCAATAATATATATTTACATAATTCTTAAAGCGTAGAAAGTAGAATAGTATCCCACTTACATGCTTAAAAGTTGTGTCTTTAAGTCCTTTCTGACTCTTGGCAATAGTCCCTGTAGTTTTCTTGGCAATATTTTTCCGAAGTGGCTTGCCATTCAGTAGTAGTGGAGAGAGAATGACTGGCCCAAAGTCACCCAGGTGGCTATGTCTGGATTAGAATTTGCAGTCTCCCGATTTGTATCTTGGTGCCTTAACCCACTACACCAAAATGGACCCATACATACAGAGTGGTGCTGAAAGTTTATGAACTCTTTTGAATTTCAGTATTTCTGCATAAATTATGCTTATTCATTTATTTACTTGAGGAAAATGAGCCAAAACATTTTTCTGGTGACAAAAACTCTTAAGCACCTGCTGAAAATTTCAATCAATATTTTGTAACCATTTTTCTTTTCTATTTGTAATCTGATATTGTAATGAAAGTATCATATAAAGAGCAGTTAGTTCAGCCCAAAATTTAAGAGAAAATTTTTATAAAATGTTTTATAGATGGCATTTGGATCCTAAAAAGCTGTCTTGTATGTATTCCAATTTACAGCCCAAATGTTGGAGATGTGGTAGTTTGGACGCTACTTATTTTCATATTTGGTGGACTTGTAGAAATATAAAAGCTTTTTGGATTAAAATTTGGTGGAACATTCAAAAGATTTTTAAGAGAAAGATAAAGTTTACTCCACAATTATTTTTATTGGGTGTTATTACAGACTGTGACACTAAAGAAATTAATTTGATGTTGAATTTGATAACAGCTGCGAGGTTATTGGTAGGGCAATATTGGAAGAAGGACTGTCTGCCTACTATAGAGGAGTGGACGCTTAAAGTGTCAAATCTAGCAGAAATGGCTAAGATTTCTGCTTACTTGAAGGATCATTCACAAGAAAGATACATTTCAGTTTGGAGAAGATGGATAGATTATATACAGAAAAAATATGGGACTAAAAAGTTCCATTTAGCTTATGAGTAAATTTTAGATTGTTATTGTTATAATTTAAATTTTTTCTAGAAGTTGGGTATTTTAGAGTGTTGGTAATTATGTTAAAGGCGGGTTAAAGTGTATTATGTATTTGGTTTTTTATATAGTTGATTAATGTTAGTTAGATTATGATTACTATATATTTGTAACCCTGTAATCAGCTTTGGGAAGTGGGGGGGTCTAGGGGGGGTTGGGGATGGGATAATATTGTAACCTTTTATAAAACTTTTCAATAAAAAAAAGAGCAATTAGTTCTCACTTTCATTTTTCCCTATTATTTCCTTCTCTGGGTGTATTCTGAATTTCTTAAATTTTAATAACTGTTAATTTAAAAACTGGATTTTAAATAAAGTTAATAAATTTGTGCAATCTAAAATTCAACTGAGGGTGGGCAGAAATGAAGCCTTTGTGGAGGGAGGAGAAAACCTAAACTTTTTTGAAGTAGGAGGGAGTGAATTAAATCTTTTTTGAAGGGAGGTGCTCCTTTGTGTGCAGGAGGTTCTGAGGTCAGAGCAGCTTGGCTGCAACTGCAAGGCTGAGATAGGACTCTGCATGCTATCCTGGGCACAAGCCTGCTGCATCATCTTAACTGCAGCAGTGAGGGTTTCTTGATCTTGCTGCAGTGAATTGAGTGGGAGCTTCTATTAGTCCTGCTCAGTCCACTCCAGGGCAGTGCTAAGCTTCTGCACATCTGGATAAAAGAACTCAGGCCAACAAGACCACAAACAGCTGCAGACCTAATAGAAAGGTTATGTACAGGTAGTCCTCAACATACAATTCTAATAAGGTAAAGGTAAAGGTTCCCCCGCACATGCATGCTAGTCGTTTCCGACTCTAGGGGCCGGTGCTCATCTCCATTTCAAAGCCGAAGAGACAGCGCTTGTCCGAGGACGTCTCCGTGGTCATGTGGCCGGCATGCCTGGACACCAAAGGTGCACAGAATGCTGTTACCTTCCCACCAATAATAGAGCCCACCAATTATGGTTATATGGTTATATGTTGTGATGGTCATAAAATGATGGCCTACTCAATTTTACATTTTTTGCAGTGGTTGTTAACTGAATCATCAAAGTTGTTAAACAAATCCAGGTTCATTAAGTGAAGCAATGGTTCATGGTGGGCACCATTTTGCTGAAAATGTGACTGTGGGATGCTATAAATGTGGCCATGGTTGCCGAGTGTCTGAAGTTGTGTCTGAAACGGACCCAACCATTTGATCTTCAAATCCATGTCCCCTCTTTGGGTCTGTCATAACTTTGACCAGTTGTTAGTCAAGGACTACCTGTATTAGACTTAGTGGGTTGTGGCTTTTATGTGGGTTATATATATTATTTCAGGTTTGTGGGTTTTCTTGCAGCCATATATAAAGACAATGACATGTGTATTATACAAGCATAATGCTATTAAATTTCAGATTTTATAATACAAACACTGCATGGAGTTCTTAAGACCACAACTGAGGCCAAAATTTCCATTGCCAAGGAAAACAGTTGCCTCACTTTGCAATCTTTCTTGCCACAATTGTTAAATGAATCACTACACTTGTTACATTACTATTATGGTTGTTAAATAACACTGGCTTCCACACTGACTTTACTTGTCAGGTTGCAAAATGTGATCACATGATGCAGGACACTGCAACTCTTGTGTGTATTCCAAAGGGTGGGTGGAAGGAAAAGCCCCTTTGGGCTTCAAAAGGGCAGCTTTGCACCATCTGCATCAGATGGGGCTGAATCGGGCTTGTGTTGCAGCCGGATTTAGCCGGAGGATAAAACATACAAAGAACAGTTGCTGGAATTGGGTATGTCTAGTCAAGGGGTAGGCAACCTTGGTTCTTTTATGGATCGTGGACTTCAACTCCCAGAATTCCTGAGCCAGCCAGGAATTCTGGGAGTTGAAGTCCACATAGCCATGTTCCAATATCTCAGAAGAGGGAGTCAAGCTATTCTCCAAAGCACCACCAGGCTGGACGAGAAGCAATGGATGGAAACTAACCAAAGAGAGAAGCAACCTGAAACTAAGGAGAAACTTCCTGACAGTGAGGACAATTAACCAGTGGAACAACCTGCCTCCAGAAGTGGTGAATGCTCCAGCACTGGAAGTTTTTAAGAAGAGACTGGATAGTCATTTATCTGGAATGGTATAGGGTTTCCGGCACATAAGACGACTTTTTAACCCATGAAAATCTTCTCAAAAGTCGGGGGTCGCCTTATATGCCGGAAAATACGGTACTATAAAATTCACTGTTGCTTTTATACTGCCATCCATCTGCATGATACCTTTATTAATTTGTTGCTTTGTCATCTCAAAACAGCAGCAATTTGCCTCCTGTCATCCAACAGACTGGAGAAAAGGAGAAGATGCCCTGAGAATGAATCAATAGAATACATTTTAATGTTCCATTCCCTTCTTTGCCTCTATGCATTGTTGCTTCAAATCTTGTGATTGGAAGACTACTATAATAACAGAGTTAGGGAGGGAAGGTTTTTTTTAAAAAGTGCAGGACTCATCAAGGCTTTGGCTTACAACCATTCAGTGACAGTTTAAAAGTTACAAAAGCACCAAAAAAAGTGACTTATGACCATTTTCACACTTTGCATATTTACTATCTCTGTAGCATCCCCATGGTCACATGAGCAAAATATGGATGCTTGGCAACTGATTTACTGGCAACTTATTGGCAAAACTCACTTAACAACTGTCTCACTTAGCAACAGACATTTTGGACTCTATTGTGGGAATAAATTGAGGATTATTTATTTATTTTTTTTATTTTAATCCCATTTATATCCCACCCTTCTCCGAAGACTCAGGGCGGCTTACAATCTAAGCACAAATCAATGTGCTTAGCAATAGCCTTCATTCTATGTATATGCCTGCTTATTAGGGCTTCCCCCCCCCCCCGAAGCGGCATTATTACAAAGTCAGCTTATTGCCCCCAAAATCTGGGTCCTCATTTTACCTACCTCGGAAGGATAGAAGGCTGAGTCAACCTTGAGCCTGGTGGGATGCGAACCTGCACTAATTGCAGGCAGCTGGTGTTACTTAAGGAGGCATTAGCCCACTGCTCCACCAAGGCTCCTGTACAGTCCCTTTCATTAACTCAGTATTTTCAATAGGCTTAAAAAGTGACTTTTTTAAAAACTATGTTAGGTTGGTAAGATCAAGATCACAAAGGTCAATTTCCATAACATCACCAATGAAGGATTATTCAATCCAATATGGAAATTAAGAAGTACATACTGGAACCACAATCACCCCTCCACTGCACACATAGTATTTCCAAGCATAAGAAAATAATGCTAAATGACAAAACATTTTTTTTATATTTTCGTCAGCAGTAACAGTCAGAAATAGATCTATTTGCATGGGTATCAACTGCTTCCTGCTCAAAGTGACCTAATGAGCAGCTAAACCACATTTATGCCTTTAGCAATATGAAGCAAAAGTTCGCTTCTGGAACTCTATTGCACTTATTCCTAGAGTAAGTGTAAGGGATGATCAGTTTACTAATATGTGATTACTGCGCATACTTGCAGAAGGGGTCCTTATAGGTCATTAAAATCAAAGTGCTTAACAGCAAAGAAGCAGAGCAGCAAAAAACAAAGTAAAACCAAGTGAACCCAAAACGCTAACTGAAACACTGGAAAGAAAAGTAATAATTTAAAATAAAATTTAAAGGGAATTTTAAGGTTATTGAAATTACAGAGATATGATTTAAAAAACAATCTGGGAGAAATAAGTAGGAACTGCCTTTAGATGGTATGCTATAAGAAGAGGTCAGATAGAGCTCTTACCAAAGCTAAAGGTTTGAAATGCTCCATGAAGGATTCAACTGGGGACTGAACCATTATCATGAATCAGACTGGTGAAGAGTAAGCTACCTGGGAGGAAAGCCAAGGTCAATCTCTGCTAATAAAGCTGTGAGGGTCTTGTTGTTATTGCTGTATGTTGGATAACTGGTCAGAGCTCAGCTTTCAATATGATATCGGAGTGTTTTGCTTTGTATTTGTGCCAACATATAAGTCTATACTTACTGGTGTGTGTGTGTGTGTGTGCGCGTGTGTTTGTGTGTGTGTAAATTAGATTAAATCACGCCTTCATTTTTATTAGTTAAGTGATTTAGGAGAGAGCAAAAATGAGGCTAATGAAATTATCAGGTTTTGTTTTTTTTTACTAGAGCCCACTTTATCAGATAAATCTAATAAAGGAGACTCTAGTTCAAAGATATTTATGCCATGATAAATGTGTTAGTTTTCAAAAGTTACAAGAAACTTGTAGATTTTGAATCAATAGACTAATACAGGTTTTGGAAATTGTGAGGACTAATCTGTTCTGTTAAGGCTGGTTTGTTATATTAGCAGATTAATCAAAATGCACACACATTCAGTGAGGTTGTTACTTACAGTAAATAAAGAGTTTAATCCCCAAACAACATCCTGAAAAGGGAAAAAAAGGATTCAACCAAAATTAAATTTCTCAAATGCATTATATATAAAAACAGATAGATAAATAGACAGATAGGCAGACAATTAGAAAAATCACAAAGATACTGGAAACATCCTAATGAATTTTGGAATTTTTAAAGAATCTGATTTGCAAATTATTAAAAACAAATGCAAATCTTTGAAATTATGCAACCATTTAAATTTAAATCCTCTGGTTCCTGATTTTTATCTCTTTGATATCAGGTATGTTCATCTTAATGCTCCATAGCAGACATGTCCAACCAGCAAAATGCACATGGCCCTGGACCCACAAGATCATAAGCTTTTAATCTTAATGCGTGCAGTTGTATACATTAACTATATTATATATATTATATGCACCCCAAGACAATTCCTCTTCAGTCAATGAAATGCAGGCAAGCCAAAAGGTTGGTGATGCCTGACATATTCTCAGACTTTCCAAGCTAAATGATGCCCAAGTTATGAGAATAAAATATGCTGGTTAACTGGCTGTCTGATTAATTATATCACTCTAGTGGTTAAAAATGATTTTTGGCAATTTCCTCTTGTCAATTCTTTATTACTATTTCTTGATTTACTCTAGTGAGTTGAAGGGACTGTGATACTGTGTGATACTGTTCATAAGCACTACAGAGGAGAACTGCTAACAAACAATTTCTTCCCTACCTCCACAGATAGAAATCTTCCAAGGATCAAAGAGTATTCTGTTAATGGAATTACACCAACTGGATTCAGCCCAGGGTCAATTAGCCAAAAAATATAATTTATTTTATGCTATTTATAGCTTCTTGGTTTTGTTCCTACAAAGTAGCAAACAATGGAAATATACAGCAAATATAAACATGCTGTATCATTCACCATCTAAAATCTTATTTGACTCTATTTGCTTTAATAATTATATTACTACATACAAAAATCGATTTTAAATGTATTTCTTTCTCTGAAAAGGAAAACAGTATCAGTGGATAATATGACATGTGAAATAAACTGTTCTTTGCTCTTGATGACACCTTTAGCAGACACTGAATTGGTTAGTATATATAGGAGGCAGAATTCCAGGTTTAAGTTTTTTTGGTTGGTGGTTTTTTTTGGACACATTTCTGGTTTCAGAGTTAAAAATAGAAATACTAATTTTTCTCACAAAATTACAGAAAGAATATAATATGGATTGTAAAAAGCACAGTGAAATTGTTTGAAAATGATTTTCTGGCACTTCTGTATATAAAATTAGATTTTAAAAAAATAAAATTTATTATCAACTTAATAAGGTTCATTTTTTAAAAAAAAAAAGAAAAAGAAAAAGCCTACCACTAGGAATAGCAGAACAAGAGTTGGAAGGGACCTTGGAGGTCTTCCTGGAGGTAAATGTAGGTACATTTTAAAAATGCATAAAAATAAGTTTTAAAAAATCATTTTTAAACTGGTCCAGTGATCGAAAATGGCTGTTTTTCAGTTCCTATCAGATAATATTATTGGGCTAAAATTCAGTTGAGAAATAGGGAAGGTAACATAATTTGCTGCATATGCTTCCTCAAATCTCGCAGATTCACAGATACCAGATTATTTCACAAGATTTAGCTCCACTCATCTGCACTGTAACTGTTCACATTACTATCGAAGCTTTGCCCAAATCTGATCAGTTTAACCGGCTTTTTAAAAATGTATTTAAATTTATATGCTGTCCATTGTGACTCTGGACAGATTATAAAATGACTGCAAGAATTCTTCACAAGGTCCTTCAGATGTTCATGATTATTCCCTAAGGTTCTAGTAAGCAGCACTGACAGATTCAGTAAGAATACACAATATTTAGTTTGTTGCTACTTGTATAAGAATACACAATACTTAGTTTGTTACTACTTGTATTGCCAATGTGTAGGCTCAAACCAGGCACTCTTATCAATGCCCAATCAGTCATGAGATGGGTTTATTTCCAGTGATACTCCAGGCTTCTGTTCATATAATTTCAAACAATCATTCTGACAAGGTGAATTAAGTAGGGTTGAATATTGTTGCCAGTCATTATTACTTAATATTTACAGGTAGTATTTGACTTGCAACTGGTTACATAACTACTCAAAGTTATGATGGACTCCAAAAATGTACTTATGACCCAGTTCCGATGACGGGAGGAAGGAGGGCTGCAGTCACATATTCACATTTTGAGTACTCAGCAACCAGCCCACATTTATGGTTGTTTGCAGCATTCCATGGTCACGTGACCACAATTTACAAAGTTTCTTTTGCCAGTACAGGTAGTCCTATACTTACAACTGTTCATTTAGTGACCATTCAAGGTTAAACAGCAGTGAAAAAAGTGATTTATGACTGTTTTCACATTTACAACTGTTGCAGCATTCCCATGATCACATGATCAAAATTTAGACCTTTGACAACTGAGTTATATTTATCACAGTTGCAAAGTTCCAGGGTTATGTGATCACCTTTTGTGATCTTCTGAGAAGCAGCTAATGGGGAAGTTGCATTCACTTAATAACCATATTACTACCTTAAGTCCACTGATTCATTTAACAACTGCAGTAAGAGGTCATAAAATGAGGCAAACTCACTTAACAAATGTCTCACTTAACAACAAATTTTGGGCTCAGTTGTGATCATAAGTTGAGGACTACCTGTACTGGCTTTTACTTCCAATCTGTGGCAAAAACTACTCATTATGGACAATAGGTTCACTTAGCAATCGTGGCATTTGCTTTACAACTGCTGCAAAAAAATGTCATAAAATCGGGTCAGTCATGTGGGTGCCTCAACTTGGAACCATCATGACATACAACAGAAATTCCAGACTCCATTACAGACTACCTGGATATAAATTATTTGCTGTCTGTCAGAAGAATTCCAGACTTCTTCCCCTGCAAGTTAGCTCATAGGTTGTTGTTTCCATATGCCAATATGGAATCCTATTTAGATCTTGATGGGATTAAAATGTGCCCTAAAATCACTTGCCATTCTCTGTACTTAGAATTAGAAATCAACAATGCGAAGACAGAAACTTTCATCTTTCCTAAACTTCCTAGAATCTATAGGTGGCAACTAAACGGTCATGAAATCAAAGAAAAAGTTATCTTTAAAATACTTTAGGATCTTTTTCAGACTCCAGCAGAGAAGTGCTCATGTGGACTATGTAGCTCAGAATACTTAAAATTCAGCTTTCGAACAATTCTATTTTTTTAACTAATGTCTACCTCCTTTTTATTCTTATTCCCTAAATTGGAAGCAAGGCGAGCTTCCAATTCTTGTACAGTGTGCAACAAAAACTGTGGCCGTCTAAATTCTTGCAAAACATCTTTCAAGCTGCATACTGTGTTTCCAGTGTAGTTCTCCACTGTGAGGCTCGTGAAAATAAGACTAAAAACAAGATTGGACAAACTTCATCTATTGGTTAATAGACTTGACCACTCTGTAGCTAACACTTTTTAATGAAAAAAACAACAAAAAGTTACAATATAAAGATTAAACAGCCTACAGAGAAAGATGCATTTTTACGGATTTTCTAAATCTACAGAAAAGGGGACCCAAGTGGAAATTGTAAATTGTTTAAAATAATTATATTAAAGATGTATGTTAAAGATTCAGGTTGTATTCATTTGCTAAGTAATTTGCATATTCAATTAATTTTAAAAAAATCTACATTAATATCATTAACAGTTACACCTCCAACATTAAAGAATTGCTATGATGATTCAGTGAATCTTCTAAAAATACTTCATGCTCTTTGGATACCAACAAACTAAAGAATGAGAGATGTGGAAGGGCAGAAAAAATTAGTGGAGGGCAGAGAGAAAAAGATAGAAGGATCAGATATATATACTGAATGGAACTAGATATTTTCAGAGTTCACCACCATACTGTCTACTAAAATTAATAGTTATGGACCCGATCACTAGAAATAACAATGAACGAGCAAAATATTTAATAAAGGAGATAATCTACCAACCGCTCCCTGATCTCATAATTCTTTCACTAAAGTTTCTTTCAACATATAAATAACAAGAAACAAGGCAAGAAAACAGTTGGTCCAGTAAAGAGAGAAGATGGCAAGAAAGTAACAGGCAGTAGAGAGAAAGCAGAGCTACTTAACTCATTCTTTGCATCAGTCTTCACACAAAAAGAAACTAATCCAAACTATCAAAAACATAACTATAAAAGACAGACTAGAAATAAAAATTAAAATAAGCAAGAAAATGGTAATAGAACACCTGTCTGACCTTGATGAACATAAATCACTGGGACCTGATGGATTACATTCCAGAGTTCTGAAAGAGCTGGCAGATGTCATCTCATCTGAACCATATCTTTAAAAAATCCTGGAGCACCAGGCAACTACCAGAAGATTCGAAAAGAGCTGATGAGGTTCCCATCTTCAAAAAAGTAAAAAAAACCAGACCCAGGAAACTACAGACCAATCAACCTAACATCAATACCTGGGAAGATACTAAATCCTTAGTAAAAGGCGAAAGATTTATACGATCTGAAGAGAAACCAGAGTAATAAGGCCAGCTGTCAAACGGAATGGCTGTGTTGAGACGCCGCTCTGAATGAGCGTGCCGATCTTACAGCTTTTTCTCTGTTCCCGGTGGGTTTTTTAAAAGCCCCAGATCTCTCAGAGGGAGATTAGAAGCGGAGGCGCCCACCTGAGCAGCTCACGACGGCGGTTCGAGCTGCAGAAAGCAGGAAAACCTAGGAAAAAGCCGGGTGAAGAGACGGCCCATTATGGCCGTGAAGAAATGACAGCTGTCAAAAACAGCAATGAGCTATCGGGACAGCGATTCAACTAACCTGGCAGAGGAAACACTCAGCAAACTCTTGTAAGTGTACCAGATTGTGAAATTTTTCTGGAGAATTTCACAGAAGAGAAGATAAGAGGAGAGGCCCCAGAGTGAAAGGGGAATTCACCTCCCCTGTCAGATAACAGTGAGATGGAGACAGGGATAAAAAGAGATCTGACCTTAAAGCAATAGGCTCACAGGCTGTAAGGACTGGAGATCAAGGGTGGTTTCTCTTTCTGGCTCTTGCAGTAAAGCCAAGAAGGAGTTTAACAAAAAACAAAATAAACCTGAAGAGTGACAGTGCGGACTGAGCTGAGAGAATGGACATCTTGAAGAAGAACTAACAACCAATTAGCATCAAAGAAGGGAAGAGTGACACTTATAACTTAAGAAGTGAACTATTTGTTTCAAAAAATTTCAGAAGGGATAAATGGTAATTGTTTTGAGAATTTAGACCAATAAGAATTAACTGAATATAACCTATGGTATGATTGATATGGAGGAGACTAATTAGGAACAAAAAGTTGAATGTTTAAGAAGGGAGAGAAAACCTATTTGTCCGCTTGTTGTATATAATAATATTCATAACTGAACTGGCTGTGAAATCTGGTTTTTATTGTTAAAGAATTGAATAATATTGGTTATATTATTGAGATAATTTAATGGTAATATTATTGCTACATGTTTCTATATGGAAAAGTTAGGACTGTTTGAAATATAGACATTTGAAATTGATTAATATTGATTATTATGTTTTAGAAGCGTTAGTGTAATAGGTGTAATAGGTTGGATATTGTGTTAGCAACAAAATCTAACGTTGTTAAGATATAAGGCACTAGTGAGTATAACCTTGGAAGAACGATAAATTCCCCAGGTGTGGTGGAGGAAAAGACAAAGATTGTGTATAAGCGGGAGGGTTGGCTGACGTCATTTAGAAAGATGACAAGCATCCCAAATCTCACAAGAGTTGGGACTGGAAGAAAGCAGATGACCCAAGCCTCATCAGTAGAATTAAGCCCAGCAGGGCAAAGATCTAGAGGAGATGATGCCATGGGAGACAGCAAGCTCACTTAAAGACATACAAGCAATATTACAATCCACGCAAGAGGTTATGTTGAGAAATAATGAGGATTTAAAAAGAGAAATAGGTGAAATAAGGAATGATACTGGAGAACTTAAAGAGAGGATGGAAGCAATGGATGGAAAATTTGAATGTTTCCAACAGCAAATATTGAAAAATGAACAGAAATTATTAGAAATGGAGGATAGAATGAATAAGGAAGAAGAGTAGATGAAATGAATGAAAAACTTTTGCAAGCAAATAAAGAGTTAGAAAAAACCATCATACTGCTTGAAACTGAGAAAGCAGACCACTATTTACGTTTCCAAAACGTGAAGGAAGAGAAGGGGGAGGACCTCCCAGAAATGATGACGGACTTGCTAGCAAGGGCCCTAGGGACAAGGAAAGATGAGATGGAAAATGAGATTGATGAAATCTATAGAATTCACACAAATTATGCAAGAAGAAATAACTTACCCAAGGAGGTACATATCAGATTTATGAAGAAGTCAATTAGGGATGAGATTTTGCAAAGAACAAGGGACGACCCAACAGAATATAGAGGTAAACAACTAATTGTCCTCAAACAAGTCCCTAGGAGGGTAAGAGATCTGAGAAGGCCCTACCAACATATTACATCAAAATTAATAAGACAAAATATTAATTTTAGGTGGCTGATGCCAGAAGGGATTGTGGTGACCTGGCAAGAAAAAAGATATAGGTTAGATTCGATTGATAAAGCAGAAGAGTTTTTCCAGCAGCATCTAGGCAATGAAGATGAACTAGAAGAAAGAGAGTTAAGAGAAGGGAACAATGCAGAGAGATACGATAGAAAGACACGGAAATCACAAGACAAAGAACAGGAAACAGAGAGAAGAGAAAAAATGAGAATGCACCATGATAACAATGATGTGAGTAGACACAAAGAAGTTAAGGAAGACAGACCAACAAGGGCAACAAGATCAAAACAGAGGCAGTAATATAGAAATATTAACAGTATTATCATTAAATGTGAATGGACTAAACTCCCCAGCTAAGAGAAATATAATTTTGAATAAGCTCAGTAAGAAAAATTTAGATATAACAATTCTACAAGAAACACATATAAAGACTCAAGATCAGGATCTATTAAACTACCCTAAGTTAGGAATTAAATTTGTATCGCTTTCACAGCAGAAGAAAGGAGGAACTGTGATATACGTTAAAGAAAGAATCCCAGCAAGACAAATTTATCGAGATGAGGAAGGTAGAATATTGATTATTGAAATTTCCTTGAATAAAAAAAAGGTCGCCCTGGTAGGAATTTATGCACCCAATGAAAAACAAAGACAATTTTATAAGAAATTGCATAAGGTTATTGCTGATATGGAATATGAGAACATTTGTATAATTGGCGATTTTAATGCAATTATAGACAGAGAATTAGATTATAAGGGTGAGGAAGTTAGGAAACAAACCAGGAGAATATTACCCAGTACTTTTTTAAAAAATGGTGGAGGAATTAAATATTCAAGACAGTTGGAGGGAGAGAAATTTGAATGAAAAGCAATTTACATACTATTCTGGGTGGTCAATCGTGGTCTAGAATTGATATGGTCTGGACAACGAAAGAACTAAATTCAGATATTGATGATATAATAATAGATATTAATACTTGGGCAGATCATAATCGCATTGTAATTAAATGGAAAGAACAGAAGACAACAACAAGGAGGTGGACTCTTAAAAGGCAATCCTAAACCAAACAGGATTTAAGCATAAGATGGAGGAACAAATGCGGACATTCTTCTAGATAAATAAGAAATTTATGGGATACGGCCAAAGCAGTTATGAGAGGAACTGCAATTGTGTATATGGCCAATGAATATAAAAAGAAAAGGCAATATCGAAAAAGTTTAGAGGATGAACATAAAAAATTAGAATTAGAACTACAAAAAACCCCACAATGTAGAGATTTAAAACAACAGTTGGATTTAAATAAGCATAAATTGAATATTATAGAAAAGGGAGAAATAAATAAAAAGTATTAGACAAAAATAAAAAGTATTAGACAAAATGTTTTTGAGCAGGCAAATAAACCTGGGAGATGGCTGGCCTATAGATTGAAAAAACAAAAAGATAATAGATGGATTAGTAAATTACGTAATCAAGCAGGGGAGATAGTACATCAAAATGATGGGGAAAAATGGGTGATGTATGAATTCTATACAAAACTTTATAAAGAGGAGGAAATGATCACTGAGAAAAGAATATCACAATATCTTATGAAAGCAGACCTACCGAAGGTTTCAGAAAAATTTCAAAATATATTATATAAAGATATAACAGTCCAGGAAATTATGGAAGCTATTAAAAAACAAAAAAGTAATAAAACACCCGTCCTGATGGATTACCGTCCGAAATATATAAAAACCTCCAAGAACTTTTGGTCCCAACCCTATTGGATTTATTTAATGAGGTACTAAACACAGCAAAAATTCCAAACTCATGGAAAGAAGCAATCATCTAATCCCTAAAGAAAACTCTGATTTGACCTGTATTAAAAATTATAGACCTATTTCTTTACTGAACACGGATTACAAGATTTTCACAACTATAATGGCAGAAAGATTTAAAAAATATTTAGCTGAATTTATTCATACTGACCAAAATGGCTTCTTGCCTAAAAGACAAATTAGACACAACGTCAGGATCATACTAGACATCTTAGAATACTATGAATTTCATAGTGAAAAACAAGTGGCATTAATTTTTGTTGATGCTCAGAAAGCTTTTGATAACGTCAAATGGAAATTTATGTTGACTCAACTCAAACAGATGGAATTAGGAGAAAGAATTATAAATGTTTAAAGCAATCTATTCCAAGCAAGAGGCAAAAGTAATCATAAACGGAAAATTAACAAATAGCATTCAAATACAAAAAGGTACGAGACAAGGCTGTCCACCATCTCCTTTATTATTCATTCTTTCTTTAGAAGCACTCACAAGAATAATCCAAAAAGATAAGATAATTAAAGGATTAGAAATCAGAAAAGAGATATTTAAATTACAGGCTTATGCAGATGATTTAGTTTTCATTCTGGAAGACACTTTAGAATCTGAAACAAGATTATTACAGGTGCTGGAAAATTATGGAAATGTTGCAGGATTAAAAATCAACAAAGAAAAAACTAAAATGCTAGTTAAAAATATGTCCAACTTACACGAAACTGAGCTAGTAGAAAAAATTAACATCCAGACATCTAAAAGAGTAAGGTACTTGGGGATCCAACTATCAGCAAGATGTACTACACTTAAAAGAGAAAATTATGATAAGTTAATGGACCAAATTATAGTAGATCTAGTTAAATGGAAAAACTTGCAGCTCTCTTATGGGAAGAATAGCGATAATCAAGATGAATATACTGCCCAAATTACTCTTTTTATTCCAATGTGTACCAACTAAATTAGGTAAAGATTTTTTTGAAAATTTAAATAGAATTACATCTAAATTTATCTGGCAAGGTAGAAAACCGAGAATCAAGTTAAAATTATTACAGGATGCAAAGGAAAGAGAAGGACTCGGCCTCCCAGATTGGGAAAAATATTATCAAGCAGCAATAGCGGTACGGATAAAGGATTGGATACATTTAAGGAACAGAAGACTACTAGCATTAGAAGATCATGACATGCAAATTGGGTGGCATGCTATAATATGGGATGAAAAATATAGGGCTCATCAGTACTTTCAGAATCATCATATTAGATGAGCACTACTAGATGTGTGGATAAAAATTAAAAAATTTAACTATATAGAAATTCCCAATTGGCTGGGACTTCTGGGTGGCAAGGTTCCGTTGATGGCAGCCGTTTCGGCCATCAGCCCCATTGCTTTCCGTAGAGCCGCTAAAAACAGCAACGATCAGCTGTTTAGCGGCTCGGAAACCCGCTCCTTGGGAGAAGAGGGGGGTGAGTGCTTAGGTAGGGGTAGAGCTCCCCTAGGTCACCAGAGTTTAAACTCTGGTAGTTGAAGGGTGTGAGCCCCCCCGAAGCCTGAGTTTGCTCCGCACTTCGGGACGCCTCTGCTCCAAGGCTTTGGAGCAGAGCAGGACGCTGCAACCATCCCTGCCATTGATAATTAACTGTGGAATTACTTGGATGCAGGCAGAACTGTGCAGGAGAATGCTGTAATAGCAAGTATCTGAACTTTAACTCAGAGTATTTTGAGAGAAAAAGTTGCAAGCAGTGTGGAAAGTGAAAGTGCGCAATAGAAATAAATGGGTGTTAAGATGGCTTCTAAATCAACCAAAGTTCCTAGAAGTGCTGGTGCTTTGCCAGTTCAGCATTCTTCATTATAGGCTTTGATGCCTCCTCCTGTGGCACCCGCACCCGCACCAGCTTTAACAATAAAAGATTTGCAGGATGCTTTACAGAATGCTTTAAAAACGCAATCCCAACAAATAGCTGGACTTATTGAGGAGAAGAATACTGAAATCAGAGCAGACATTTTGGCTATATTTCAAGGACTTTCAATTTGTACTGAGCGTCTGGATGAGCGTGTGGAAGAGCTCAGTCAAAATAATATGAGATTAGATGCTAAAATGCTGGATGCTGAAAATGTGATGGAAAAGATTGATGATGATGTAGTAATGTTACAATACCGTGACATGGAATTTGCTGTGAGGATCAGAGATTTAAAAGAAGATCCTAAGGAAGATTTGAAAGAATTACTGGCACAGGCCCTTGAACAGGTTTTGGAGCGTCCAGCAGAAGATATTATGGCGGATATAGATAAAATATTTCGTGTTAACTCTTGGATTGCAAGACAAAGAAAGTTACCTAGAGATGTGGTGGTTTACTTTACGAAGAGAGCAATTAGAAATGTGGTTATTCAAGCCTTCTATACCAATAGATTTACAGTTGCTGAGCAAGAAGTTTTAATTCTGAAAGAGATTCCTCCAAGAATTTTAAGGAAAAGAAAAGAATTTGCTTTTTTGGCAGAAGAATTAAAAAAACGGCAGATTCAGTTTAGATGGGAGATTCCAGCAGGCATGGCGGTGATGTACGCAGGCTTGAGATATCATTTTAATACAGTTTTGCAGGCACGAGATTTTTATGCTAATATTTTGAAGGCAGGCGCTCCGCCATCTTCAGAATTTAAAGGAAGGAATGGGGAAGGAGAGTGTCAGTCACGAATGGAGAGTATACAAGGAGCTGAAGGAGCTACTCTGCAGAAGGATAAAGAACCCCAGCAAACTACAGGAGTGGATCAGACCCAGGTATCAACGGAAGAGGTTAGAGAACAAAGAATGACACAAGCTACAATCAGACGAATGAGAAAAGAACAAGAACAACAGAAAGCTACAATTACATCTCAAAAACCTACTTACAGTGAAGCAGTGGGAAGAGCAAAACCGAAGAGAGTGCAGGTAGTTTTGGAAGAGGCGCTCCGAAAGCTTCAGGTCGCAAAAGATGGCAACAAAGTTTCTAACTTGGAATGTTAATGGATTAAATTCTCCGCGCAAGAGAAAGAAAGTATTTCAGTATTTAAAACAATTTAGAAATGATGTTATTTGTCTACAGGAAACGCATATCTGAGCAGCTGATCAAAAGTATTTGATAAATTTTAGGCTGGGCACACAGTTTATTGCATCTGCTCCTGACAAGAAAAATGGAGTAGTTATATATGTTAAGAACAACTTAACAGCTAACTTAATTGAAACAGATAAACAAGGAAGATATGTTATAATTGAACTATTAATGGAAGGCAAGAAAATACTTTTGGTTGGATTATACGCTCTTAATCAACAGCAAGGAGAATTTTATAAACTATTACATAGCAAGATAATTCAATGGGATTATAAATCTTGTATTTTTATGGGAGACTGGAATGCGGTTTTGGATGTACAAATGGACAAAAAAGGCCTTTTTAGAAGTACACCAAGTCATGACAGATTGCCTAAATCTTTTTTTTTTTAGATGAAAGATGATTTGAATTGAGAGATGTTTGGAGAGAAAGAAATTTGCATGAAAAAGACTTTACTTTTTTCTCTGATAGGCATCAATCTTTCTCCAGGATTGATTTTGTATTAATTACTAATGATTTCTTTTCTAGGATTAAAAAGATTAAGATATGTCCAAGAACTATATCAGATCATAATCCAGTATGGTTGGAAATAGAAAAAGACAATGGAGACAGACGGTCTTGGCGACTAAATGAAAATTTGTTTAGATATCAAGAAAATGTGGAAGAGTGTAAAAAACAGATGAAAGAATTTTTTAATATGAATATGCATAAGGGCACTTCTATTGAGATGGTGTGGGATGTAAGTAAAGCTTAAATGAGAGGAGTGTTAATATATTTGAATAATAAATATAGACGTAAACTGGAACATAGGCGAAAAGAATTAGAGGAGGAAATTAAGAGGAAAGAGAAGGCTTTAATTTTGAATCCATCTGATGGGAAGATTAAAGAGGTAATTACTTTATTAAGAGGCCAGTTTGATATGTTGATGGCAGATCAAATGGCTACCAATTTACGGTATGCTAAACATAATACTTTTTGCAATGCTAATAAGCCAGGTAGGTGGTTAGCTTACTTGTTAAGGAAGAAACAAAGGTCACGTAATATAGATAAATAGATTATAAGGGTAAAGTGGTGTTTCAGCAGAATCTTATTAAAAAGGCCTTTGTTGATTTTTATTCTAAGTTGTATGTTAGAGACAATATTCAAGGTGTAGATATAGATAGGTATCTACGAGAAGTTAATAGAGCAAAGGGAAGGGATGAATCAATTGATAAATGATGAAGAAATTATTTTAGCAATTAAGCAATTAAAGGTGGGTAAAGCACCAAAAACAGACGGTTTGACTGCCGTCTATTATAAAGATTTACAGTCAGAAATGGTGGAACCTTTAAGAGAATTGTTTAGGACAATTCAATTGGGAGGAGAAGTGCCTCCATCGTGGAAAACAGCTTTTATCTCGCTGGTTCCGAAGGAAGATCAAGATGCTACCCAAGCCAAAAACTATAGACCAATATCGCTTTTAAATACTGATTACAAGATATTTGCAAAAATTTTAGCAAATAGATTAATGAAGGTAATGCAGCAAATGATTCATAGTGACCAAACTGGATTTATAAATGGTAGACAAATGAAGAATAATGTGAGACATATTGTAGACTTATTGGAATTTTTGGATAGAAATAACCAGGTTCCTGCAGCGCTGATCTTTTTGGATGCTGAAAAAGCCTTTGATCAATTGGATTGGCAATTTTTATTTAAGGCATTGGAGAAAATGGAGTTTGCGGAAAAATTTTTACAATCTATTAGAGCAATATACCAAAAGCAAACAGCTCAAATAATAGTTAATGGTAGTTTGACAGAAACATGTAATATTGAAAAGCGTACAAGGCAGGGGTGTCCGTTGTCACCTTTGCTGTTTGTTTTAACATTGGAAATATTATTGATTAGTGCTTGCACTTCAGGGTTTGTCTGCACATATAGAACGCCTGGATGTTCGTGTGGATTCAGTTATGGAGTATGTGGAGAATTTGGAAAATAAAATC
This sequence comes from Daboia siamensis, assembly GCA_024449315.1. Taxonomy (NCBI): domain Eukaryota; kingdom Metazoa; phylum Chordata; class Lepidosauria; order Squamata; family Viperidae; genus Daboia; species Daboia siamensis. The sequence goes on along the minus strand of JAKJMR010018015.1, from coordinate 670,039 downwards.
ATTGATGCTGAACAGAAGATTGATAGAGTAGAGGTTAAGATTGACAGAACAGAGGACGAAGTTATCATATCATAATATAAAAACATGGAGTTTGCATTGCGTATTAGAGGCCTTAAAGAGAATCCTAAAGAAGATTTGGAATGGGAAGTAGCACAAGCAGTGGCTCCTGTTTTGAAATGCGAACCTGAAGAACTACTTAAAGAAATGGATAAGACATTTAGGGTTAACTCCTGGATTGCTAATCAAAAAAATTTGCCTACAGATGTAGTGATTTATTTTTCCAGGAGATTAACCAGAAATTCTATTATCCAGGCCTTTTATCGAGAAAGATTTCAAATTGCAGGCCAAGACATTATAATTTTAAAGGAGATACCTCCAAAAATTCTTAGAAAAAGGAAAGATTTTGCTTTTCTGTCCGATGAGCTTAAGAAGCAACAAATCCAGTTTAGATGGGAAATACCTAATGGAATTGTGGTAAATTATGCAGGGACCAGATAAAGATTGGATACAATTTTAAAAGCAAAAGATTTTTACACTAAGGTCCTGAAAGCAGGCTCACCACCGTCTCCTCGAATCAAAAGAACAGAAGTAAGACAAGAAGATAAACAATTGAGTGAAGGGGCAATGTCATTGCCTCTTGAGAAGATACGGCAGGCGGAGGTCATGGAGCAGAGTTTGGCATTAAAGGAAGACCCGAAAGAACAGAGGATGACTAGGGCTGCATACAAGCGTATGGAAAAAGAGCAAAAACAGAAGCCTGTATCTGGTCTAATTACGCAAGATGTGGCTGTTTCAGAGCCTGTGGGAGGGGCACGTCCAAAGAGAGCAACAGCTGATCTTCAGGTTATGTTCCAAAGGCTCATGGTCACCAGAGATGGTGAAATTCCTGACATGGAATGTTAATGGCTTAAATTCACCACAGAAAAGAAAGAAAGTATTTTATTATTTGAAACAACATAAAAATGACATTGTTTGTTTACAAGAGACACATATTGCATTAAAAGACCAAAAGTATCTGGCTAATTCCCGATTGGGAACACATTTTGCATCTTTTGCTCCGGACAAGAAGGCTGGAGTGGTCATTTATTTAAGAAAAGACTTTTCAGCTAGATTAATTGAATCGGATAAACAAGGGAGATATGTTAGTATTGAATTAATATTACAAGGAAAGAAAGTTCTTCTTATTGGATTATATGCTCCAAATCAACAACAGCAAAAATTCTTCAAATTTTTACATCAGAGACTAATCGAATTGGATTATAAATCTGTTATTGTGATTGGGGACTGGAATGGAGTTTTGGTCCCATCTGAAGACAAGAAGGGATCCTCCAAAAACTTTTCTAATTTGAAATTGCCTAAAGCTTTTTTTGATTTGAAGGAGGATCTGGAATTAAGAGATGTATGGCAGGAAAGGAATATGAGAGACAAAGATTTTACTTTTTTTTCGGATAGACATAAATCTTTTTCTAGGATTGACTTTATTTTGATTACTACAGATCTTTTTTCTTGGGTTAAGAATGTCAAGGTTTTCCCTAGGACAATGTCTGATCATAGTCCTGTTTGGTTGGAGTTTTTTGCTGAAGATGGTAATAGAAAATCCTGGAGGCTGAATGAGAACTTATTTAAAAATGAGTTGTTCTTGCAGAAATGTAGAGAACATGTGAAAGAATTTTTTGTTACAAATATGCATAAAGGTACATCGATGGGAATGGTTTGGGATGCTAGTAAAGCTTATATATTTTGATTTTTGATTTATATGAATAACGCCTATAGGCATAAGTAAACGCAAAAACGTTTAGATCTTGAGGAAGAGATTAAATGTAAGGAGAAAAACCTTATTTTGAATCCATTGGATAATAACTTAAGGATTTCAATACACTTATTGAAAGAACAATTTAGCATGCTACTGGCTGATCAAGTAGCAACCAACTTGCGTTATGCTAAACATAATACTTTTTGTAACGCTAACAAGCCTGGTAGATGGTTGGCTTACCAATTAAGGAAGAAACAGAATTCACGTACTATAGATAAAATAGAATATAAAGGAAAAGAAGTTTACCAACAAAATTTGATTAAGAGGAGTTTTTTAGATTTTTATTCGAAATTATATTCTAAAGAAAACATACAAGCTTTAGATATAGACAAGTATTTACAGGAAGCTCATTTTCCGAGACTTTCAAAACAACAACAACTTGAGATGAATTGCCCAATAACATCAGAAGAAATTTCTTTGGCTATTAAACAGTTGAAATTGGGCAAGGCTCCAGGAACAGATGGATTAACAGCAATTTACTATAAAATGTTGCTGGTTGAAATGATTGAACCCTTAAAGATTTTGTTTAATGAAATTCTGACTGGATCTGCAGTTCCTCCATCATGGAGGACAGCTTTTGTATCATTGATTCAAAAAGAAGATCAATACCTTACTCAACCTAAAAATTACAGACCTATATCGCTTTTGAATACAGATTATAAGATTTTTGCTAAAGTATTGGCTAATAGATTAATGCAAGTTATGAAACAAATGATTCATAGTGATCAATCGGGATTTATATCTGGGAGGTATATGAAATATAATGTAAGACAAATTGTAAACTTGCTTGAATATTTGGATAAGAACAACCAAGTCTTCGCAGCATTGATATTTTTGGATGCAGAGAAAGCCTTTGACCAATTGAATTGGCAATTTTTATTGAGAGTTGTGAGGAGATGAATTTTGGAGAAAATTTTTTACATACTATTAAAGCTATATATCAACAACAAACTGCACAAATTATAATTAATGGGGGGCTAACAGAGATCTTTAAAATTGAAAAAGGTACAAAATAGGGATGCCCCCTATCACCATTATTGTTTGTTTTAACATTAGAGATTTTATTAATTCAAGAGTCCTCTATGATAAAGGGAATTAAAATAAACAGAATGATTATAGATTGAGAGCTTTTGCTGATGACTTGGTTGTGACAGTATCTCAATCGTTACAGTCGGTTATAGATTTGATGGAAATTATAACTCAGTATGGTAAGGTTTCTGGGTTCAAGGTGAATAGTAATAAGACTAAGATATTATCTAAGAATTTATCTATGAGTGAAAGGAGCATGTTATCTAAATTAACAGGTTTTGAAATAGTAAAAAAGGTTAAATATTTAGGAGTGTATATTGCAGCTTCAAATGTAAAATTATATAAGAATAACTATGAAACACTATGGTTGAAGGTACAAAGGGATTTAAATAATTGGAAAAAATTACAATTATCCTTATTGGGAAGAATTACAGTTGTTAAAATGAATGTTCTGCCAAAGTTTCTCTTTTTGTTTCAAATGATACTATATTGAAAAAGGATGCCAACCTTGATCAATGGCAGAAGGGTATTAATAAATTTATTTGGGCGGGGAAAAAACCAAGAGTTAAATTTAAGATTTTACAAGATGCTAGGGAAAGAGGGGGACTTAAGGCGCCGAATTTGAAATTGTATTATGATGCGGTTGCCTTGACATGTGTTAGTGATTGGCTTAATTTAACTAACTAATAAGAGAATACTTCATCTTGAGGGTTGGGATTTGGTATATGAATGGCATGCATATTTAATTTATGACAAGAAGGTGGATAGGGCTTTTAAATCTCATATTCTTAGAAGTGCCTTGTTGTGTGTCTGGAAAAAGTATTATTATAAGTTAAATTATAAAATACCGATTTGGGGAATTCCTGGACACGCGATAGAGGGTGTATCTATGGGAGTGAGTTTGGATATGGTCTCCTATAAGGAATTACTTAGATTGGAAGGGAATGATTGGCAACTTAAATCATTAGAGGAGTTAAGACAAGAAAAAATAAGTTACTCTCTTACCCAATTGAAAGCTAGGTGGAAGTTAGATCAAAAGGTTGGCATCACAATTACAGATCAAAATTTAGTAAAACAAATTAGAGACTTAAATTGTGCACATATAAAGAGGATATATAATGTTTTAATTGAATTGGACTCGGAAATGGAATTAGTTAAAGATTGTATGATAAAGTGGGCACAAAATATTCAGGAACCAATTTCGCTGGATACTTGGGAGATAATTTGGGTCAGAAATGTTAAATTTACTCAGGCTCAAAACTTAAGAGAAAATTTTTATAAAATGTTTTATAGATGGCATTTGGATCCCAAGAAGTTGTCTAATATGTATCCTAACTTGCAGTCTAAATGTTGGAGATGTGGTAGTTTAGAAGCCACCTATTTTCATATGTGGTGGACTTTTAGAAATATAAAAGCTTTTTGGATTAAAATTTGGTGGAACATTCAAAAGATTTTTAAGAGGAAGATAAAGTTTTCTCCGCAATTGTTTTTATTGGGTATTGTTGTAGATTGTGATGTTAAAGAAACTAATTTGATGTTGAATATGGTAACAGCAGCACAGTTACTGGTGGGACAATATTGGAAGAAGGATAGGTTGCCTACTATAGAAGAATGGGTGTTTAAAGTTTCGAATCTTGCAGAAATGTCTAAGATTTCTGCTTATTTGAAAGATTATTCACAGGAAAGATATATTTCAGTTTGGAGGAGATGGATAGATTATATTCAGAATAAATATGGGACTAAAAAGTTCCATTTAGCTTATGAGTAGATTTTAGAAGGATATTGTTATCTTAGTGTTAGTACTTTGTATGTATCTATGTTAAAGGGGAGTTAAAGCACATTATGAATTTGGTTAATTGTATATTATGGATAATTCTTATTTAGAATATGATTATTATAACTATAATCCTATATTTAGCTCTGGGAAGTGGGGGGGGGGAAGTGAGGTGGTTTGGGTTGGGGAGGATTTGGGGATATATTGTAAAATCTTGTTTCTGTAAAACTCTTTAATAAAAAAAAAAGACAGGGGTGTCCGTTGCCACCTTTGCTGTTTGTTTTAACATTGGAAATATTATTGATTAAAATATGAGACTCAAATAAAATTAAGGGAATCAAAATAAGAGATCAAGATTATAGATTGAGAGCGTTTGTGGATGACCTGGTTATTACAGTAAGTCAACCGACTTACTCAGTTATAGAGTTGATGGAGATAATAACTTTATATGGGAAAGTTTCTGGATTTAAGTTGTTGTTCTTAGCTGCGAAGTCGTGTCCGACCCATCGCAACCCTATGGACAACGTTCCTCCAGGTGTTCCTGACCTCTACCATCTTCTGGAGTCCATTTAACCTCACGCCTACTGCTTCAGTGATTCCATCCAGCCACCTCATTCTCTGTCGTCCCCTTCTTCTATTGCCCTCGATCTTTCCCAGCATTAGGCTCTTCTCCAGTGAGTCTGTCCTTCTCATTAGGTGGCCAAAATATTTGAGTTTTAGCTTCAGGATCTGGCCTTCTAAAGAGCAGTCAGGGTTGATCTCCTCTAGGACTGACCGATTTGATCGCCTTGCAGTCCAAGGGACTCGCAGGAGTCTTCTCCAGCACCATAGTTCAAAGGCCTCAATTCTTTTGCGCTCAGCCTTTCTTATGGTCCAACATTCACTGCCATACATTGCAACTGGGAAGACCATAGCCTTGACTATATGCGCTTTTGTTGACAGAGTGATGTCTCTGCTTTTTAGTGTGCTGTCTAGATTTGCCGTGGCTTTCCTCCCGAGGAGCAAGCGTCTTTTAATTTCTTGGCTACAGTCCCCATCTGCAGTGATCTTGGACCCCAGGAAAATAAAATCTGTCACTACCTCCATTTCTTCCCCATCTATTTGCCAGGAATTGAGAGGGCCGAAGGCCATGATCTTGGTTTTCTTAATGTTAAGTTTCAACCCAAGTTTTGCACTTTCCTTCTTCATCCGCAACAAGAGGCTCTTTAGTTCTTCTTCACTTTCTGCCATTAGAGTGGTATCATCTGCATATCTTAGGTTGTTGACATTTCTTCCGGCAATCTTAATTCCAGCTTTTGATTCGTCTAGCCCAGCCTTTCTCATGATGTGCTCTGCCTATAAGTTAAATAGGCAGGGCGACAGTATACAGCCTTGCCGGACTCCTTTCCCAATTTTGAACCAATCAGTGGTTCCGTGTCCAGTTCTCACTGTTGCTTCTTCACCCGTATATAGGTTTCTCAAGAGACAAAAAAGATGGTCTGGTACTCCCATCTCTTTAAGAACTTGCCACAGTTTGTTATGATCCACACAATCAAAGGCTTTAGCATAGTCAATGAAGCAGAAGTAGATGTTTTTTTGGAACTCCCTAGCTTTCTCCATGATCCAGCGTATGTTGGCAATTTGATCTCTAGTTCTCTAGATCTCTAGGATTTCCTCTTCGAAATCCTGCCTGTACTTCTGGTAGTTCTCGATCCACATACTGCTGAAGTCTAGCTTGTAGGATTTTAAGCATAACTTTACTAGCATGAGAAATGAGTGCAATGGTGAGATAATTTGAACATTCTTTGGCACTGCCTTTCTTTGGAATTGGAATGTAAACTGATCTTTTCCAATCCTGTGGCCACTGTTGAGTTTTCCAAATTTGCTGGCAAATTGAGTGTAGCACTTTTACTGCATCGTCTTTTAAGATTTTGAATAGCTCAGCTGGAATACTGTCACCTCCACTAGCTTTGTTGTTGCTCAGCTTTTCTAAGGCCCACTTCACTTCACATTCTAGGATGTCTGGCTTGAGGTCAGTGACCAACTCATCGTGGTTATCAGGGACAATACGTTCGTTCTTGTATAGTTTTTCTGTGTAATTTTGCCGCCTCTTCTTAATCTCTTCTGCCTCTGTTAGGTCCCTGCCATTTTGGTCCTTTATCATGCCCATTTTTGCATTAAATGTTCCCTTCATCTCTCCAATTTTCTTGAAAAGATCTCTGGTCCTCCCTATTCTATTGTTTTTTTCTATTTCTTTGCACTGTTCATTTAAGAAGGCATTCTTATCTCTTCTAGCTATTCTTTGGAATTCTGCATTCAATTGGGCGTATCTTTCTTTTTTCTCCCTTGCCTCCCTCCTTTCCTCAGCTATTTGCAAAGCTTCCTCAGACAGCCATTTTGCTTTTTTGCATTTCTTTTTCTTTGGGATAGTTTTGGTTGCTACCTGTTGTACAATGTTGCGAACTTCTGTCCATAGTTCTTCAGGCACTCTGTCTATCAGATCTAATTCCTTAAATCTATTTGTCACCTCTACTGTATATTCAACAGGGATATGATTTAATTCATACCTGACTGGCCTAGTGCTTTTCCCTACTTTCTTCAGTTTAAGCCTAAAGTTTGCAATGAGAAGCTCATAGTCTGAGCCACAGTCAGCTCCTGGTCTTGTTTTTACTGACTGTATAGAGCTTCTCCATCTTTGGCTGCAGAGCATATAGTCAATCTGATTTCTGTGTTAACCATCTGGTGATGTCCATGTGTAGAGCCGTCTCTTGGGTGGTTGGAAAAGAGTGTTTGCTATAACCATCGTATTCTCTTGACAGAATTGTATCAGCCTGTGCCCTGCTTCATTTTGCACTCCAAGGCCAAACTTGCCTGTTATTCCACTTATCTTTTGGCTTCCTCCTTTAGCATTCCTCCCCATGATGATAGAACATCATTTTTTGGTGTTAGTTCTATAAGGTGCTGTAGGGCTTCATAGAACTGGTCAATTTCATCCTCTTCAGCACTGGTGGTTGGGGCATAGACTTGGACTACTGTGATATTGAATGGTTTGCCTTGGATTCGAACCGAGATCATTCTGTCATTTTCAAGATTGTATCCCAGTATTGCTTTTCCTACTCTTTTATTGACTGTGAAGGCTACTCCATTTCTTCTGAGGGATTCTTGCCCGCAGTAGTATACCTGATGGTCATCTGAATTAAATTCACCCATTCCTGTCCATTTTAGTTCGCTGATACCTAAGATGTCGATGTTCAGTCTTGTCATCTCTTATTTGACCACGTCCAGCTTTCCTTGATTTATGGATCTTACATTCCAGGTTCCTATGGAGAAAAAATCTTTACAGCATCGGACTTTCCTTTCACCACCAGACATATCCACAGCTGAGCCTCCTTTCGGCTTTGGTCCAGTCACTTCATTCTTTCTGGCGCTACTAGTACTAGCCTTCTGCTCTTCCCCAGTAGCCTATTGGACGCCTTCCAACCTGAGGGGCTCATCTTCCAGCGTCATATCGTTTTGCCTTTTGGTACTGTCCTTAGGGTTTTCATGGCAAAGATACTGGAATGGGTTTCCATTTCCTTCTCCAGTGGATCACATTTTGTCAGAACTCTCGGCTATGACCTGTCTGTCTTGGGTGGCCCTGCACGGCATAGCTCATAGCTTCATTGAATTACCCAAGCCCCTTCGCCATGACAAGGCAGTAATCCATGAAGGGGCTGGATTTAAGATAAATACGCAAAAAACTAAAATATTGTCTAAAAATATGACTATAGAACAAAAGGTTCTCTTAGAAGAGTTAACAGGATTTGAAATAGTTAAAAAGACTAAATATTTGGGGGTATATCTTTCAGCTTCAAATGTGAAATTATATAAAAATAATTATGAATTGTTATGGTTAAAAATACAAAAAGAGTTAGATGGTTGGAAAAATTACAATTATCCTTATTGGGAAGAATTGCAGCAGTAAAAATGAATGTTTTGCCAAAATTTTTATTTTTGTTTCAAATGATACCTATACTTAAAAAGTATTCAAATTTGGAGGAATGGCAGAAAGGTATTAATAAATTTGTTTGGGCAGGGAAAAAACCACGAGTTAAATTTAAGATAATGCAAGATATACGTAAAAGAGGTGGTCTTAAAATGCCTAATCTTAAATTATATTATGAGGCTGCTGCTTTATCATCAGTAAGTGATTGGTTCAATTTAACACAAGGGAGATTATTAAATCTGGAGGGTTATGATTTGTTATTTGGTTGGCATGCATATTTATTGTATGATAAGAAGGTGGATAATGTGTTTAAAATACATATATTAAGGTATGCTCTGTTGCGAGTATGGAAAAAATATAAGTTAAAAAAAATAAGTTAAATTATAAAATACCAATTTTATACCAATACCTAAACATGCAATAGAAAATATAAATGTTGGATTTAAACATGGATTTAAACATACAAAGAAATTTTAAGGATAGAAAGGAATGTATGGCAATTAAAGCCATATAATATTTTAAAAGAAGAAAAGATTATACAAACTTGTTTTCAGTATGGGCAGTTACAAGCAAGATGGAAATAAGATCAGAAAGTTGGTATTTCGATAACTGATGGAAATTTGGTAAAACAAATTAGAGATCAAGGGCAAGCACATATAAGAAGGATATATAATGCATTGATAGAAATTGACTCAGAAACGGAACTTGTCAAAGATTGTATGATAAAATGGGCTCAGAATTTTCAGGAGGTTATAACAATGGATACTTGGGAAAAGATTTG
>JAKJMR010018015.1:636267-655678 GCA_024449315.1 Daboia siamensis | reverse complement strand
ACATCTGGAATACTGCATCCAGTTTTGATCACCACATTACAAAAAAGATCTTTTTTTTGTAATGTGGTGATCAAAACTGGATGCAGTATTCCAGATGTGGTCTCTGAGACTTTGGAAAAAGTGCAAAGAAGAGCAACTAAGATGATTAAGGGCCTGGAAACTAAAACATGAAAAATGGTCGCAGGAACTGGATATAGCCAGTCTAGAGGTAAGAAGGACTAGGGTGTGTGTGACATGATAGCAATATTCCAGTATTTGAGGGGCTGTCACAAAAAAAGGGGGTCAACTTATTTTCCAAAGCACCAGAAGGCAAAATAAGAAACAATGGATGGAAATTAATCAAGGAGAGAAGCAACCTGGAATTAAGGAGAAACTTTCTAACAGGACAATTAACCAGTGGAACAGCTTGCCTTCAGAAGTTATACATGCTTCATCACTGGAAGTCTTTAAGAAAAGACTATATACCTGTCTGAAATGGTATAAGATCTCCTGCTTGAGCAGGGAGTTGGAGTAGAAGACCTCCAAGGTCCCTTCCAGCTCTATTTTGGTTGAAGTAGAACTGGAAGACAGATTTCCCATAGTTCCTTGGGTTCTCTGAAAATATTTCATATTTACTGTGAACTGCCTAAAATGATCTTTTATAAAACAGGCAGCCATGTAAATTTCTAAATAAAAAGATTAAGTCCCATCTATTTTAGAGGACGAGAGATTAAACTCCTACTGAAATCAATATTACATGGGTTGATTGTATCTTAAGTATTTGTTTTCTGAAATGTTTCTAATATCCAAGGTAAAACAAAGCAATATTTATATATAACTTACCTTTAATGTTCTAGTTGGAGCCCAGCCAGTGCCATCAATAGAATGTTCTCTCAATAAACTGAAAGAGATAACAAAATATTATCTTACAAATACAATTCACAACTTTAAATACACTAGGTTTTAGAAATGCAATCAATGTAACAAAACATGCACATTCACATACTGTAGACTAATATTTTACAAGTATTGCCAGAGTATATTTGCATTATAAAAAGTTCTGAAAGTATCGTATTATTATATTTATATCAAATATAAGTAGTCTTCAACGTACAACCATTTGTTTAGTGACCAAAGTTACAAAAGTGAATTAAGATTGTTTCTCACACTTATGACCATTGTAGCATCCCCATTGTAGCATCCCTATGGTCATGTGATCAAAATTCAGATAGACTAGACTAGACTAGACTAGACTAGAATAGAATAGAATAGAATAGAATAGAATAGAATAGAATAGAATCTGGAAGGGATTTTGGAGCCCAGCCCCCTGCTCAAGCAGGAGAACCTACACTGTCTCAGACAGGTGAATGTCCAGTCTCCTCTTAAAAATCTCCAGTGATGGAGCACCCACGATTTCTGGGGGTAAGCTATTCCACTGATTGATTGTCCTCAACTGTCAGGAAGTTTCTCCTTAATTCCAGGTTGCTTCTCTCTTTGATCAGTTTCCAACCATTGGTTCTCGCCCTTCCCCCTGGTGCTTCAGTGAACAACCTGGCCCCGTCTGCCGTTTGGCAGCCCCTGAGACTGCTGCAGTGTCCTAGGGCAGGGCTTTTCAAACTTTTCACCCATTGTACCACTTTTAGAATATGGCAACATCCAAGTACCACCAGTTGCCTAGCTCCAGCCATCTCTCACTTAGGCTTGTGCGATGCTGCCGATTCAGCTCATTCCCCTCCCCCGCTACTTTTCTAGGATTGTCGCATACCAACTGCCAGGTGCCAATGTACCACAGGTGGTACCCGTACCACTGGTTGAAAAGCCCTGTCCTAGGGTCATGTGATCATTTTTTGCAACCTTCTGACAACCAAAGTCAATGAGGAAGCTGGATTCCCTTAACAACTGTTACTAACTTAACAACTGCAATATTCACTTAACAACTCTGGCAAGAAAGGTCTTAAAATGGGACAAAACTCACTTAACAACTGTATTGCTTAGCAACAGAAATTTTGGGCTGAATTATGGTCATAAATTGAGACTTACCTGTATGAATAGATATAAAATGATATCTTTATTTTTTAAAAGATATGGAATTATACGTCATTCTTGAAGATGTTATTTCTTCAGATAATAAGAACGACTGAAATTATTAATTTTGCTAGGGCTTTTCCACCTCATATTCCTCTTAATCTGCATTCTTGCTTGACTATTCTATTAAACATGACTATTAGTCTATTATCACTGACATGGTAAAGAATCTTTTTAATGACAATTTTAGTTATATGAACATTGGCTCGAGGTCAGTGAACACCTCATTGTGATTATCAGGGACTTTAAGCTCATTCTTGTATAGTTCTTCTGTGTAATTTTGCCACCTCTTCTTAATCTCTTCTGCCTCTGTTAGGTCCCTGCCATTTTAGTCCTTTACCATGCCCATTTTTGCATGAAACGTTCCCTTCATCTCTCCAATTTTCTTGAAAAGATCTCTGGTCCTCTCTATTCTATTGTTTTCTTCTATTTCTTTGCACTGTTCATTTAAGAAGACATTCTTATTTCTTCTAGCTATTCTCTGGATTCTGCATTCAATTGGGCGTATCTTTCTTTTTCTCCCTTGCCTTTCGCTTCCCTCCTTTCCTCAGCTATTTGCAAAGCTTCCTCAGACAGCCATTTTGCTTTCTTGCATTTCTTTTTCTTTGGGATAGTTTTGGTTGCTACCTGTTGTACAATGTTGTGAACCTCTATCCGTAGTTCTTCAGGCACTCTGTCTATCAGATCTAATTCCTTAAATCTATTTGTCACCTCTACTGTATATTCAACAGGGATATGATTTAATTCATACCTGAGTGGCCTAGTGATTTTTCCTACTTTCTTCAGTTTAAGCCTAAACTTTGCAATGAGAAGCTCATAGTCTGAGCCACAGTCAGCTCTTGGTCTTGTTTTTACTGACTGTATAGAGCTCCTCCATCTTTGGCTGAAGAGCATATAGTCAATCTGATTTCTGTGTTGACCATCTGGTGATGTCCATGTGTAGAGCCGTCTCTTGGGTTGTTGGAAAAGAGTGTTTGCTATGACCATCGTATTGTCTTGAGAAAATTCTATCAGCCTGTGCCCTGCTTCATTTTGTACTCCAAGGACAAACATGCCTGGTATTCCGCTTATCTTTTGGCTTCCTCCTTTAGCATTCCAATCCCCCACGATGATAAGGACATCATTTTTTGGTGTTAGTTCTATAAGGTGCTGTAGGGCTTCATAGAACTGGTCAATTTCATCCTCTTCAGCACTGGTGGTTAGGGCATAGACTTGGACTACTGTGATATTGAATGGTTTGCCTTGGATTCGAACTGAGATCATTCTGAGATCATTCATTTTGAGGATTGTGTCCCAGTATTGCTTTTCCTACTCTTTTATTGACTATGAAGGCTACTCCATTTCTTCTGAGGGATTCTTGCCCCAGTAGTATACCTGATGATCATCTGAATTAAATTCACCCATTCCTGTCCATTTTAGTTCGCTGATACCTAAGATGTCGATGTTCAGTCTTGTCATCTCTTGTTTGACCACGTCCAGCTTTCCTTGATTCATGGATCTTACTTTCCAGGATCCTATGGAGAAAAAATCTTTACAGCATCGGACTTTCCTTTCACCACCAGACACATCCACAGGTGAGCGTCCGTTCGGCTTTGGCCCAGTCGCTTCATTCTTTCTGGCGCTACTAGTACTAGCCCTCTGCTCTTCCCCAGTAGCATATTGGACGCCTTCCGACCTGAGGAGCTCATCTTCCAGCGTCATATCGTTTTGCCTTTTGGTACTGTCCATAGGCTTTTCATGGCAAAGATACTGGAGTGGGTTTCCATTTCCTTCTCCAGTGGATCACGTTTTGTCAGAACTCTCTGCTATGATCTTTCCGTCTTGGGTGGCCCTGCACGGCATAGCTCATAGCTTCATTGAATTACGCAAGCCCCTTTGCCACGACAAGGCAGTAATCCATGAAGGGGTATATGAACATTAGCTACTACTATTCTTAAAACTGAACTCAGCCACTTTTCTTAATCTATTTTAATAAGATTTAATCTATCTTCTGTTAAATGCTCTCTAATAGTTCTGATGTTTTCTAAACTGTAATTGCGAATTTCCTACTTAAGAGATGAGATTTTGAATATCAGGCAGTGGACTTTAAATAACATGCAGCTTTCTGGGACTATCCATCCCTTCGAGGAAATTCTGACTAGAGGAACAACAGTTATCTCTTTTAGCACGGCATTTAGAAAGAAGCAGAAAAGAAACAAGAAGAGAAGGAGGGGCAAGTGAGAAGGCATTTTACAAAAACTCAGGAAGCATGGAGCAAGAAAATCTTTGCTCCCCTTGCTGTATTTAACTAATTTTCACTCACTCGTAAATGAGACAGATGAAATGCTCCTTTTAAACAGGTACAACTCAGACTTTTCCAACTCAGCAGCTGTCTGCTTCATTGAAACATGGCTGAATGATTCGATTAATGATAACAGCTTGCAAATATCAAGATTTCAGATTCAAAGATCAGACAGAATTGCAGAAACATCCACTAAAAAGAAGGGAGGAGGTATCTGCTTTTATATTAACAACCGATCGTGTAAAAATGTCACCACACTAAAGTAATTTTGTGACGTGGACTTAGAGACACTATTTATTATTTGCATATCCTATTACGCTCCCCAAGAGTTTTCTTCATTGCAAACCTTAGCTGATCAAATCCTGTGGGCTGAACAGAGACTGATAAATTGACTCTTAGATTAAAACATTGATGAAAGATTATTTGAAAAAAAATGTCAAAAAATGACAGGATGCCACACTCAATATTTTCTCCTGAAGGACGTAGCCTAGAAAATCAAGGGCCTCCAGAAGTAATACTTCAAGGCAAGATAAATACTTTCCAGGAAGAAATATATATAATGTTAGGACAAATACAAATGACAATAGACTCAAACCACAAGGAAATTCGAAACAACTTTGATGATTTAAATAAACATATTTCTAATCTAAATCTACAATTAAAAAACACCCAGGAAATAACAATGAATGAACAAATAAATCAGATAACAGACCACAAATTAGAAGAATATGACCAAATTGATGAAATAAAAAATGAAAAGAATTACAATTTAATACTAACAGGAAAAAATATACAAGAAAAATGGAATGGACTATAGAACTTACAGGAGAACCATCAGTTTGGGAGACAGAAAGCATTTATCTTACTTAATCTTTTGTATTCCCAACAACATTTGCAAAAATACAGGAACCGCCACGTAAGCAGATTACATCAACTTGGAAAACTACTCAGCAAAAGAAGATGACCAGAGACAGATACAAGAGATTTGACTCATGCTACCAGATAGACTATTACGTGAACAAACACTTGTTTGAATATGGCTAAAAAAAATAGAAAATTTTGAACATAAAGTGGCCCTATAACAAGAGGGATAAGAATTATATTTTGTTTAAGGTTGAAGAAAGAGAATATAAAAGGGAGAAGGGAAGATCAAAGAACTATATCATTAATTAATATATTAATTATGGAATTATCAAACTTAATCATTACTGATTGTTAATTCATTATTATTATTATTCTTTTTTTCCTTGTTAGAATATAAACCAAGACAACATGCTGTACACCAGGCACTGGAGATTGTTATAATTAAAAACCAATAAAATATTTATATAAAAAAAGAGAGATATCAAGACTCCCTACTCATTATATTAGAATATTTTAACAGTGCTAACCTAAGCCAACAGCTGCCAAGATATATTCAGCATGTCAACTGTCTCACAAGAGGCAAGAATATTTTAGACCACTGCTACTTTACATTAAAAGATGTCTATCGCTCTCTAACAAGAGTGGCTGTGTGGCACTCTGATCACTGTATGATTCACCTTCTACCTGTTTATTTATTTATTTTATTTACCTGTTTATAGACAAAGACTCAAAATCATAAAACCAATAGTTAAAACAGAGAATTCTTAGACCGAAGAGGCAAAGTTAAAGCTACAGGCTTGCTGTGACTGCATAGACTGTAACATTTTTGAAGCTGCTTCAGTGGACTTGGATGAACTCACTGACATTGTGACATTACATGTTAGCTTTTGTGAAGACTCGTGTGCCAGACAAAATGTTATGCATCTACAGTAATAATAGACTTTGGTTCACAGCTAAGCTCAAACATCTACATTGTGCCAAAGAGGAAGTCTACAGGAAAGGAGATAGAATGCTGTACAATCAGGTCAGGAATATTTTAACAAGAGAGATCAGAGCAGCAAAAAAAAAAAGCTACTCTGAAAAGCTGAGGAATCAGTTCTCAACAAATGAACCAGCAAATGTGAGGAAAAGCCTAAAAAAATATCATTGGCTACAGTAGACTTCCCTCCCTTGCTGAAGAGAATCAGAAATTGGCAAATGGACCTGAATGTGTTCCACTGTAGATCTGAGGAGGCCATTGTCAACTATTGCTACCCTCTTCATCTCAGATACACCAGTAAACTCCATCTCTCCGATGATCACAGAAAAAGATGTACGAGATCTGTTTCACAGACAAAAGACTGGAAAAGCACCTGGCCCAGACAGGGTAACTCCCTCTTGCTTGAAAGTCTGTGCTGATTAACTGGCCCAATCTTCACCCACATCTTTAATAAATCACTGGAGATGTGTTATGTCCCTTCTTGCTTCAAAGACTCTACTATCATTCCGGTGCCAAAGAAACCTTCCATCAAGAAGTTGAATGATTAGGGACCAGTTGCTATGACATCCATAGTTATGAAAACCTTTGAAAGGTTAACGCTCGACAACTTGAAAGCCATCACAGATCTACTGCTAGACCCTTTGCAATTTGCCTACCAGGCAAATACTGTATGTTGGCAGATGAGGCTGTCAATATGGCACTCCACTCGATCTTACTGTCAGAACCCATCTTTTCTCGGGGGGGGGGGGAAATTTATTTCATTTCTTCTTCATCTCTTACTGAGGGTACTGCCATTCTCCTGAGGGGGAGGGGGGGAAGGCTCTGTGCTATGTTTCTCTGCTTTGCTATCATGTATCCTTTCCGCTGTTTCTACATACTTACTCTTTGAACTGTCTCTCCCTTTAAGTACATTGGGATGAGAAAGGAATGCGCCTGTCAGGACCCACCCCAATCCACGACATAGGAAAATAACGAACTCTTGGAACTCGTGTTGTCCAAAAGGGATTTTTACTATGACATGATCGGTTGTGCCCTGACTCACCATTTTGATTCTCTCTCAGGCCTTACGGTCAGCCAAACCGCCGCCTCAACAATGACATGAATTGTTTGAAATCGTTGAGTTCTGGGGCGTTGGAGTCATGTAGGTTCACCACCCAGTCTGCAGCCGGTCCGTCCAGGGCGGATTGCACAATTCAGATGCAGGTTTTGTCACTGGGGATATCCCGTCTGTATTCTTCCATATAGCTGAGGACTTCAGTTAGGAAAAATCCCAACTGTGATGGCTCTCCCTTGAATTTTGCTTCCAGGGGCGGGAATCTTTTGACTGGAACGTTGTCTGCACTGCGGGCGGTATCGCTCCTCATCCCGATCCCCGTCTGTGGTTCTGGAGGGGGGTACTGCTGAGGCAGCAACTTCTGTTCCACTGGACGGCCCCAGGGTTGCAGGTGGTGAATCCCCTCCGTTACCTTTCCAGTTGCAGCTCCAGGAGCTGCTGCGGCTGCAATACTCAGCTTTCTCCTCTCTTAGTGAGCTAAGGGTTGTCTTCATCAGGTCAATAGCTTTCTCTATGATCCGCTCCTCTTCACTGACATGCAGGGAGCTCTCCATCTCTTGCTTCCATCTCGGTTGGTGGTCGCTCTGTCTCGGGACCATTTCCCCCGATGCCTTCTCCCACTCACTTTTCCTTCCAACGCCTATCAACCACCAGGGTTTTCGGTCGTGCTGCTCCCCCACTTCTTCCCTGGAGGAATATGACGCTTCAGCTTCCCACCGTTCCTGGGATTTCGTTCGGAAGACTCCCTTTCAGTGGGGCTTCCCTCCTCTCTTGCTTCGTTGTCATTGTATTTTTTGCAAAGTCCCCCGGTAAGGGTTTCCCTTCCAGGTTGACTCTTATAGCAGATCCTGTCTACTGTCAGGACCCACCCCAATCCACGTCTTAGGAAAATAACGAACTCTTGGAACCAGGTATTGTCCAAAAGGGATTTTTACTATGACATGATCGGTTGTGGAAGTACAAGACCGGATCTGGCATTGTTTTACATTTTAACACTATATAAAGGATTCCCGTTTCAACCCCCTCCCTTCAACCCCATTTGGTCAGACTCACATTAATTAAATTTAGGTGTCAAGCTCTTTCGTGGGAAAGGGTAATCTTCTAGTGCTTTTATTGCTATTGCTTTCTTCCTTTCAGTTTCAAATGGAGATACAACCCAGATCCCTTCTTCCCTAACCCTCCCCCTTGTTGTCCCCACTTCAAAAGGTTTTCCTTGCTCTTTGAAGATAGCCTAAGGCAGGCTGAATAAACAACTTCTCCTTCCTCCTTGGAAGGTGGCAGAATCCAGGGAGAGGCACAATATTTTAAACATACATTTATGAATGTGATATAATTGGATTCTGACAGTGCCTCCAGCCATCTGGCTTAATTCTTTTATTATTCTCCTAATAAAAGTTCCTTTTGGAAAGAAACTGTTCCAAGAGTCCTGCTTTCTTGGGATGAGGTTTTGAAGTGACATTAGACAGGATCTGCAGTAATAGTCAACCCAGAAGGAAGATCCTTGCCAGGGGGCTAAGCAAACAATGTCCGATATCGGAACGGAAAGGGAAGAACCTGCCATGGAGGAGAGCTCTCCCACCAAGCAGATCTCAGCTGATACAGTTCTCAATCTTCGAACTCATTGGATAAGGTAGTGGACGTGGAACACTGCCATAAGCCCAGATGGTCAATGGGTGTCAGGAAGGAGGAGGACTGGGAGAAGAGATCCAGGAAAGTAATGCTTAGACGCAGCAGTCACCAAACGGGCTGGAAAGTTGAGATAGAGAGGTCGCTTCACCTTAGTGAAGACAAGAATGACCGACCGCCCCAGGCCAGCTGGTTCATGGAGCAAGCCATTGACCCACCGTGCCCCTCAACAGGACCATAGAACTGTTTAGCCCCGGAATGCCTGAGAGGGTTTCACTCAGAGCACTAATAAACTCTGGCTGCACCCGTTGCCTCATAAGCCCAACTTTAGTGGGGAATTTAGGAATTCTGGTGAGGAAGCTGAAGAAACCGATATCATTCAGTTTATTAGATGGGTCCATTGCAGGGGGGACATCCCTTGCTACAATGCCCATCCAACTCACTATAGGGGATCACATAGAGACTATAACGTTTGTAGTAACTCCTGGCATGGAATGCCCCCTTATCCTGGGCATGGCATGGCTAACCAAGTGGAACCCGCGGGTGGAATAGAGGATGGGAGAACTCAGATTCCCAGACAGGGAGACAGTAAGGAACCCGACTCAACCACAAACTACAGTGGTGGTGGAGGAAAAGGACATACCAGAGGAATACCGGAATCTAGCTGAAGTATTCAGCGAGGAGAAATCTGACGAACTGCCTGCCCATTGACCCATGGACTGCTCCATTGAAATCCTCTCAGGGGCAAAATTACCTAAGCCAAAATTGTATTCCATGAGCCCACGGGCACTAGAGGAGATGCAAAAATTTATAGCAAAAACTTGGAAAGGCTGTTTCTCCAACCGGCAAAGCCCAAGACTGCAGCCCTCGTGCTATTTTGAGAAAAGAAGGATGGGACTCTTTGCCTCTATGTGGACTATAGATCTCTGAATGCAGTAAGCAAGAGCAACCTATATCCCCTCCCACTCATGAAAGACATGCTAGCACATCTACTGAAAGGAAAAATCTTTTCGAAACTGGACTTAAGGGAAGCATGTTACAGAATTAGAATTAAAGAGGGAGATGAATGGAAAACAGCTTTCAACTGCCCCTTAGGATGTTATCAGTTCAGGGTTCTACCCTTCGGCATTCAAGGGGCACCTGCACTATTCATGAAATTAGTAAATGATGTGCTCCGGGAGCACCTATATAAAGGGGTACTTGTTTACCTGAATGATATCCTGATATTCACTGAAACAAAGGAGGAACACGTGAAGTTAGTCAGAGCTGTACTGAAAAAATTTCAGGCAGCTTACCTGTATGCTAAACTGTCTAAGTGTGAATTTCACAAGGAAAAAATTGATTACTTGGGATATCGCATCTCGCCAAATGGCATAGAAATAGACCCTGAGAAAGTCCAAGCTATAGTAGAATGGGGTCTGCTTCGCATTAGGAAGCAATTGCAAAGCTTCCTTGGATTTGCTAACTTTTACCGGCAATTCATCCCCTCCTTTGCACAGATCGCACTACCAATTATTAACTTGCTTTCTTGGGATGAGAAGTGGGATCCAACACTTACATTCTTACAACATTCTGAATCCCTAAGTGCATTCAGAAAGTATTCAGACACCTTCCCTTTTGTAAATTTTGTTACGCTTCAGCCTAATTCAGAAAAACTGAAATATCACATTGGCATAAGTATTCAGACTCTTAACCCAATACTTTGTTGAAGCACCTTTGGCAGCACTGAGTCTTTTTGGGTATGATATGATAAGCTTTGCACACCTGGATTGGGAGATTTTCTGCCATTCTTCCTTGCAAATCCTCTCAAGCTCAGTCTGGTTGGATGGCGACCATCAGCTCTCTCCAAAAATGTACAATAGGGTTCAAGTCAGGGCTCTGGTCAGGCCACTTTAGGGCATTCACAGAGTTGCCCCTAAGCCATTCCTGTGTTGTCTTGACTGTGTACTAAGGATCATTGTCATGTTGGAAAGTGAACCTTCGGCATAGTCTGAGGGCCTGAGTGCTTTGGAACAAGTTTTCATTGAGGATAAACCTGTAATTTGCTCCATTCAGCTTTCCCTCAACCCTGACTAGTCTCCCAGTCCCTGCTGCTAAAAACACCCCCACAGCATGATGCTGCCACCGTGCCTCACTGTTGGGATGATATTGAGAGATGGTGAGCAGTGCCTGGTTTTCTCCAGACATAATGGTTAGAATTGAGGTCAAACAATTCAATCTTGGTTTCATTAGATCAGAGAACCTTGTTCCTCACAGTCCGAGAGTCCTTCAGATGCTTTTGTGCAAACTCAAAGTGGGCTTTCATGTGTTTTGCACTGAGAAGAGGCTTCTGTCTAGCCACTCTACCATAAAGACCAGATTGGTGGAGGGCTACAGTGATGGTTGTCCTTCTGGAACTCTGTCCTATCTCCACACAAGATCTCTGGAGCTCAATCTGAGTGACCATCGGGTTCTTGATCACCTCTCTTACTAGGGCCCTTCTCCCCGATTGCTCAGTTTGACCAGGCGACCAGCTCTTAGAAGAGTCCTGGTTATGCCAAACTTCTTCCATTTGAGAATTATGGAGGCCACAGTATTCTTCAGTGCAGCAGAAATTTTATTGCACTCTTCCCCAGATCTGTCCCTTGCAATAATCCTGTCTCTGAGCTCATGGTTTTTGCTTTGCTATAGTATGCATTGTCAGTTGTGAGGCCTTCTATAGAGCGCTGTGTGCCTTTCTAAATCATGTCCAATTTAATTTACCACAGGTGGACTCCAATCAAGGTATAGAAACATGTCAGCAAAGATCAAGAGAAATGAGAGGCACCAGAGCTAAATTTCACATGTTGTTGCAAAGGGTTTGAATACTTAAGCCAATGTGATACTTCAGTTTTTCCTTTTTAATAAACTTACAGACATTTCTAAAATTGTTTTCACTTTGTCATTATAGGATACTGAGTATAGATTAATGAGGAAATAAGTGAATTTTAACAACTGTAGAATCAGGCTGCAGCATAACAAAATTGACAAAAGTGAAAGGGATCTGAATACTTTCTGAATGCACTATATGTAAGGATCCTTTTTGTAGACTTCAACTTAGCATTCAACACCATCATTCCAGAAATCCTCCTCTCTAAACTGACTCAGCTAGCTGTGCCTGATCACACTTGTAGATGGATTATAAGCTTTCTAGTGAAGAGGAAGTAGCAGGTGAAGCTAGGCAAAATCACACTGAATATCCATTCAATTAGCACAGGAGCCCCCCAGGGCTATGTGCTCTCTCCATTACTCTTCTCTGGGAGCCAAGATGGTGGAGAGGCAGCAAAGGCTGTAAAGAGCTCCTCCAAAAGTAAAAGTTTTATTTTATTTTACTTTATTTTTATTTTAACTTTTTAACCTCTTTTAATATTGTATTTTAACCTACCCCTTTTTAACTTTTTAAACCCCTTTTTAACTCATTTTAACCTTTTAAACCATAGTTTTAAACTTATTTTTAAACCTGTTTTAACAAACTTGAATGGGGAAAAGAAGGAAGAGACAGCACTCTGCAGCAGAAAGTATATCGAAGCCTTTGAAGCAGCAGAAAATGGAGGATTATATTGCAAACAGACAGTCTGCTCCAGTAAGTAACTCATTCGCAGGCACCTTATCAGATATATTTAATTTATGTGACTCATTGGAATGGGACTTACAAACCGAACTGGAGAGCAGACAGCGTGTGGAGTTGTCCTCCTCCCTCTCGGAGAATGGCTCCCCTTCTTGGAACCCGGCAACAGCCTTTTTTGCACAGGAGGGAGATGTAGCAAATTTGAAGGGGGGAAATGTGACAGATTTCCTCTCTAGACAATGTTTGCTTACAGCTCAAACTGTAAACTCAATATATGATCTCTTGTCAATTGTCATAAATAAGGTCGACTGCCTGAAAGAATTTTTTGCAAAGTTTGTTAGAAGCCACCCAAATACTGTAGAACAGGGATGTCAAACTCAATTTCATTGAGGGCCGCATCAGCATTGCGGTTACCCTCAGGGGGCCGGGTGGGCGTGGCCAGGGTGGGCGTGGCCTACTGGGTGGGCGTGGCTAAAGTGCATATGGCCTATTGGGTGGGCGTGGCCAGTTCTACATCATTTGCCTCAAGGCTGCCTATGGGGGCCTGGGCAGGAGTGGGACAGATCTAAGGGTCTCTGGCAAGAGGAGGGTCTCTGGGCCAGGGCCAAGGCAGTGGGGGGCATTCCCTCACTGTTTCCAGGATGGCTTCGCAGGCCGCATGAAACCAGTTCACGGGCCGGATCCGGCCCCCGGGCCTTGTGTTTGACATGTCTGCTGTAGAAGGACTTGGGAGGATAACCATAGACAGACATGGGATGGCTAACTCAGAAAATGAAACTAGAGAAGGACCTTGTTCTCCTCTTGGGAGGATTTGAACATCTACAGAGAAAACACTCAATCAGGCAAAGGTCTAAGAGATGACCAATATAACTACAGTCTGCAAACTAACCAGGTTACTTTGCAAATTTATGACAAGAGAGTAAATAGAGGGCATTGGAGCAATAGAGAAGCTGTCCCTGAGCCAGCTGTGAATTCACTCTGTGAATTCACTCTGATAGATCTACTACATGCAGAGTGGCTGCCAACAAGAACACAATGTATGGGAATTCTCCTATCGTTCAAGCAGCCCACAATTCCCTCCATGCTCTTCAGAATGAAGCCCTTTCTGAGCATCTTTCAATATTTCCAATAAGGGTCTTTTGCTCAGAAAAAGTGTGCCCACTCCTGAAACAGCGTCACCAAGAGGGAACTGTCGCTTTAAATCTAGGCTGCAACAGCCCTGACACTCCTAAGCCTGAGGCTGCTGCAACTGAACTGACCCTGAGAAAGCAAAGAAGCAATATATGAACTGTGTTACCCACAGCTGCAGGAAGTGCTGAGGATGTGCCAGAGGAAATGTTGATTGACCTATTCAGTGCATTGCCAGAACCTGAGCAAGTTGACATCATTCAAAGATTGGATGACCTAAAAGAGGCACTGACAACAACTCTACAGCAAAGCCTCTATATAATTTGGCTCCACTAACCACGCAACCTTGTGACAAGCTATTTAATCAACAATCTGCCTTTACCGCAACAGTAAAAAAAGGTGTTGTCACACAGGCTCAGAGTGGGGTAACTGCACTGACTGACCCAGCCTCTGAGAAACAACTGAAAGACAAAGGGCTTCATCACACAGTGCCCCCTAAGCTGACAAACACTAAGGACATAATCCAGCTTACATCCTCATTTGATTTAGAAGTTCCCACAACATCTTTCCACAAGATGAACCCTCAGCCATGCCCCTCCAAAAATGGACATAAATCTACATTTACAGACTTAAGCCAGAGTACCTGCCCATTGGAAAAAAAATCATTCTTGGAGCAAGAGCAGAGGCACACTGGCAACCGAGATATAGAGGAACAACAACAAGTTCTGCAACCCATGAGGAGAAATATCGAACCTCACAACAACTGTGTTTATATGGGAAGCTTAGATGATATCGATCCAGCTCCAATGTCAAGTTGACATCTGGCATTTTTACCATCTAGCCAATCAACCAAGCCAGACCACCTTGCCTCTGAGAACCCCATACAGTTGATGACCTGGAACATAGCTGGCTGGAAAGGGATGGTTGATAGTGGACTAATGAGCTTTCTCTCTAGATTTGACGTAATAGTCTTTCAAGAAACCTGGCTAACCGAAGTGGATGAACCAGTACAATTGCCAGGCTTTCAGGGATGGGCCTTCCCAGCCCTAAAAACAAAGAACAAAGGGAGACCATATGGTGGGCTATGCATTCTTATAAAGCAAGAGTTGCAATGGCAGGGAGAGAAATTATATAATGAAGATAAGTATCCGTACTTTCTAGCTGTCAAATTTGAATATGACCAGTTTGAGTTAATATTGGTAAATGTGTACATTCCTCCAAGCACATCCCAGCACTATAATTCTGAATATTGGATGAGCTTGGAAGTTATCTTAGAAGATATATCTATACTGTACCCTCAGTCCATAGTGGTATTATTAGGAGATCTGAATGCTAGACTGGGTCCCTCTCTGTATGAGCTTGCCCAGAAGAAGGGAATCCCAGGGGAGTTGTTTGATAACCATCCTCAGTGGCTCTCGAGAGACTGTAAAAGTAATGCCGCTGGCCTGCTCCTAGTCTCCTTAATTTTTAAGGGTAATCTCCAAAGGACAAGAATTATACATACTCTTATACATACCCTCAGCCAATTCAAGTAGTGTACTGGATCTCTTTTATGTGTCTAGAGATAAAGCTGACCTCTTCTCAGAGGTCACAGTACACCTTAGCGACAATAGTGACCATCAGTCTGTAAGTGTGACATTGCAAAGCCGCTCAGATTTAAGACCATATAATATGGCTGACAGATGGCTCACCAAAAAGGTAGAGGTGACCCAAAATAAAAGGTTAATTTGGGCCAAAGTTGATACTAAGGCAATATTAGAATGCCTTAAAACAGAGAATGCTACTAAGTGGGCTAGAACAATACAGTCATCTACTACTGACTGGATGTCAGCCTTCCATGCATTCTCCAATCTTTGTAACATACTGAAGAAACACCTAACAGCTAAACCTACTACAAAAAGAGCCCAAGTGGGTAGACCTCGCTGGTTTGATCTTGATTGCCAGCGACAGAAAAAGAAATTGAAGGCTTGCCCAGAGGAATTCTACTGCCCATATACAAGCTAAGATGCTGCACACAAGAAGGGAATATAAAAAAAACTATAACATTAAAGAAAAAATGTTTTGCCATTTCAATCTGGTCAGAACTTCAGTTGGCTGCCAGAAGTCATAATTCAGTATTATTTTGGCACTCTGTAGCAGGTATCCTGAAGGAACAGAGATTTACATTTGACATACCAATCTCTGCTGCTGACTGGGAGAATTATTATCAGTGCTTGTTTGCCCCCACCGAAACGGTAAATAAATTATTTTTAAACAGTGATTTGGTAAATCCTAGAACTCTCCCCCCTTGGCCACCAGTCTCAGAAAAGGAGATACAGTCCATCATTAAAAGCTTAAAGAGCAATAAAGCCCCAGGCGAGGATTTTTTACCAGAATTATTTAAGAAATTTCCCAACTGGTGGGGCCCTGTATTAGCATGTCTTTTTACACACATAAATAACACCTGCCATATACCAGATGGGTGGAAGATGGCAATAGTTGTCCCCATATATAAAAAAGGGAATAAAAAGGATCCTAGTAATTATAGGCCCATCAGGCTGATTGACATTGTAGCAAAAATATATGCTAGGTACCTTTTGAACAGAATTGAAATCTGGGTAGAGGAAAACAACATCCTCACAGAAGAACAAGGTTTTAGACAAAACAGTTCTACTATTGATAACTGCTTTGTCTTGAACCATCTAATTGCCAAATATGCCTATAAGAGGAGACCCCTGTTTGCTGCTTTTATAGACCTTACAGCAGCATTTAATATGGTAAATAGAGACGTACTATGGAGTAAATTGACATCTCTTAAAATACTGACACTACAGTTTTAAGAGTGTTCAGCTCCAGATTGTTCTGGCTGCAATACAGGGCCAGTCTACCTCTAATTTATATGCAGACAGATATCTTGGTCTATATACCAAACGAATGACCCATTGGGATCCCCATATCAAAATAACTTATCTTATGTCCGGTCAGAACTTGAAAATAACATTTAACGTAGCACAGTATTTAAACAAAATGATCCGGTTAAGATCTGCATATGTGGGACTGATTGGGGTAGATTGCAAGGGCGACTCCGAAATATAATGTTATCATATTTTATCTATATCTTAAATTATTGTACATTACTACAATTTCATTTTAGATTGTATTTTAGTACTATTTCATCTTACATTGTATTTTATTTTAATTCCATTTTAAATTGTATTTTATCAAATTCCATTTTGGATTGCTTTTATCAAGTTTTGGTGATGGTTTGTTGCTGGAACTTTGCACTTTGATATGGCCCAAGGGCTAATCAATAAAGTTGTTGTTGTTGTACTCTTCTTTGCCCATTACCCATCACTGCATTTTGATGGATACCTGTGTTAAAGTACTGAAGTTTGCAGATACAACAATCATTGATCTCATTTGAGATGATAATGAGTCTGCATATAAATTAGAGGTAGACTGGCCCTGTATTGCAGCCAGAACAATCTGGAGCTGAACACTCTTAAAACTGTAGTGTCAGAATCCATTTATATTTCATTTCTAACTATCTCCTCTGTGCTAAAACCAAATCTTATCTTCCCCTGGATTCTCCCATTCCCAAGGGGGAGAGGGAACAGGCATGTGGGCTTTATTGTTTTCACTTCCTCCATAAATGTACCCTTTTGTTTATTCCACCTGTCTGATATCCATTACAATGTAACAAATTGCTTTCTATACTAGGCATTTTCTCTGAACTTACCAGGCAACTAGAAAATGGGGTGGGGGGAAGAGATACAACCCTCTGGGATCTGGTTTATTTTTCTGAAGGTGTGAGGACCTGTTGAAATGATTGTGCTGCAAGCGGATTGTTATCTTTCCTTTCCTACGATGGACTTACCACCTGGAGATTGCCTGATCTGGAACTGCCCAAATGAACTGTGGGGTGGGGTTTGCTTGGGGGCACTTTAAAATTATTGAGATGTAAGGGAATCCCTCAGATGCCTGCTATCTCCTATTTCTTAGTAAAAGTTCTTGCTTGGAAAAAACTGTCTCCAAGAGTTCTACTTTCTTAAGATGTGGATTGGGATGGGTTCTGACATGTAGAGATGATAGTAGATTTTAGAAAAAGCTCTCCTATTGTGATGATTTCCCCAGATGCTTCCCCAGATGTCACTTCAGAGGAGAATGAGCCAGTCCCAGGCACTTCAGAAGGGGAGTTGGTCAATAGCTCAATGCAAAGTCTGCGAGTCCAAGTGTGTGGGGGGAGTGGTTGATGGGAGAGAAACTGGACGAGCAGCCGGCTGAGAGTGATTTGGCTGAAGCAAAGCTGCAATAGGAGAGCCCTGAGGCTTCAGGTGGGAAAATCACACAACTGCAGCCAGTCAGTAATGAGGAAGAGGAACTGCCTTCTGCAGTTGATCCAAAAACACATATGGCAGAAAAGAGGCAGGAGCAGCTAAGGTCATCCCGACTACTTATGAAGAGGCAGCTTCATCTCCCTTGATGAGCTGCATCAGCTGACTATTTAGAACAGCAGACATATGGAGACAATGCTGGAAACTTTGTGTTCATTTCCTAGCTGTGTATTTCCTGGTTGTTGTGATTCTGCCTTGCTTTGGGCTGACACTGTGCCTTGACCTTGGATTGTTCCTTGTGAACTCTATAATTTTCTTGATTTGTGAACTCTCTTGTATTGTGGATTTGCCTGATGGATTTATCTTGGTTGGGAAACTTTCAAGTGTCTTGTGGACTCATTGTCCTTTGCTCTGTGGATTAGCATTGATCTGCTTTTGGCTGAACTTAATTGGGAAAGTCATGAGTGAAGGAAATCAATAAACCCACTAAACCACCGGTATCTGTGCACGAGTGAGCGGGACAGCACACATATTCTACTATATTTTACAATATTAGACAGCATAGTATCAACAGTACAGACCTTCAGGTTTCTGGATTCTATTATCTTTCAGGATTTGAAATAAACACCTAACATTAAAACCATCATTAAAAAAGGAAAACAAAGAATGTTCTTTCTGCATCAACTCAGAAAGCTCAGATTACCCAAGGATCTGCTGATACACTTCTACAGAACAATAACTTGAGTCTGTCATTTTACCTCAATAACTGTCTGGTTTGGCAAAGCAACCAAACCGAATAGGTAGCCTTCAAGGGATAGTTAGGACTGCTGTCATGACTGCCATCCCCCAAGCCAAGCTTTGCAATGGGGGAGGGAAAAAGGTTGACATTAGCAATGGGGGAGGGGAAAAGGTTGGAATGCAGGGAGGAGATGGGGTGTGTGTGGAAGAGAAACCTAAGCAGGCTGGACAAGGAATAAGAAGGAAGCACCTGCCAGCCAAGATCATCAAACAGAGTGCAAACCAGAAAAGCCCACAAAACCAAAGGCCTGTTACACAAACAATATATCAGCATTTAACTGAATGTTTGCTGATAACAGGGGGGATGGCCAGGGAAAAGAGAATGTTAATTGCGTTCTCTGCACACAAAAATACCAGAACCAGCTTAAACCTCTGCAACCATTTAAGCTCCACTAGGGTATATTCTAGTAGGGACGCGGTGGCTCAGTGGGTTAGGACGCTGAGCTTGTCGATCAGAAGGTCGGCAGTTTGGCGGGTCGAATCCCGAGTGCCGCGTAACAGAGTGAGCGCCTGTTACTTGTCCCAGCTTCTGCCCACCTAGCAGTTCGAAAGCACGTAAAAATACAAGTAGAAAAATAGGGACCACTCCAGTGGGAAGGTAACAGCGTTCCGTGCGCCTTTGGCGTCTAGTCATGCCGGCCACATGACCACGGAGACGTCCTCGGACAAGCGCTGGCTCTTTGGCTTTGAAACGGAGATGAGCACCGGCCCCTAGAGT
>JAKJMR010018015.1:609859-633656 GCA_024449315.1 Daboia siamensis | reverse complement strand
AGCGCCCACGATTTCTGGGGGTAAGCTGTTCCACTGGTTGATTGTCCTCACTGTCAGGAAGTTTCTCCTTAATTCCAGGTTGCTTCTCTCTTTGATCACTTTCCAACCATTCTTTCTCGTCCTTTCCTCTGGTGCTCTAGGTAACAACCTGACCCCCTCTTCCTTATGGCATCCCCTCAGATACCGGAATACTGCTATCATGTCTCCTCTATTTCTTCTTTAGACTAGCCAAACCCAAGTTTCTCAGCCATTCTTCATATGCTTTGGTCTCCAGGCCTTTGATCATCTTAGTTGCTCTTCTCTGAATTTTTTCTAAACTCTCAACATCTTTTTTGTGATATAGTGACCAAAATTGGCTGCAGTATTCAAGGTGTGGTCTTACTAGGGCTTTATAATATGGTACAAATACTTCGTGTGATCTTGATTCTATGCCTCTGTTTATACAACCCAGAATTGTATTAGCTTTTTTGGTTGCTGCTGCACACTGCTCGCTCATAGTTAAGTGATTGTCCACTAGGACTCTCACAGTTACTGTTTTTAAGCCAGATCTTGCCCAATCTGTATGTGGTTTTTCCTGCCTAAGTGTAAGACTTTGCTTTTCTCCACACTGAAACTCATTTTGTTGGATAGGGCCTATTGTTCAAGGATCCTGAGTTTGTCTTTTGGGGTGTTGGCTACTCTTGACAGTTTGGTGTCATCTGCAAATGTGATAAGTTCCCCTTCAATTCCCCCATCTAAGTCATTTTTAAAGATGTTGAAGAGTACTGGGCCTAAGATAGAACCTTGTGGTACTCCACTGTTTACTTCTCTCCATGTGGATGTAGTGCCATTGAGGACTACTCGTTGAGTACAGTTTGTCAGCCAGCTACAGATTCATCTGGTGGTGATGTTGTCTATTCCACCTTTTTCTAGCTTACCAAGGAGTAGGTTGTGATCCACTTTGTCAAATGCCTTATTGAAATATAGGTATACTACATCCACTGCGTTTCTCTGGTCTACTGGTTTCATCACTTTATCGAAGAATTAAGATAAGATTGGTTTGGCATCATCTGCTTTTTAGCAAATCTATGCTGGCTGCTAGTTATGACTTTCGTTTGCTTCTAGTTGTTCGCAGATCTGTTTTTTTGATTATCTTTTCCAGGATCTTTCCAGGTATTGATGTTAAAATGATTGGTCTGCAGTTTCCTGGGTCCGTTTCCCACCCCCTTTCTTGAAGATGGGGACCACATCAGCCCTTTTCCAATCCTCGGGTACTTCCCCGGTGCTCCAGGATTTGTGAAAAATGTAGTCCAACAGTTCTGAGATAACATCTGGCAGGTTTTTTAAACTCTGGGAAGTAATATGTTGGTTCCTGGTGATTTATATTCATCAAGGTTGAATAGGTGTTCTCTTACCATTTTCTTGCTTATTTTGATTTTTGTTTCTAGTATGTCTTTTGCTGGGTTTTTTTTGGTGTGTTGGGCTATGTTTTATTTTTGTGTGAAGACTGATGCAAAGTATGAGTTAAGCAGCTCTGATTTCTCCCTGTTGCCTGTAATTTCCTTGCCATCTTCCCTCTTTAGTGGGCCTACAGTTTCCTTAACTTTTTTTATTGTTAATATATTGAAAGAAACATTTTTGCTGTCCTTGATTTCTGTCGCAAGTCTTTGTTTGTTCTGGGCCTTTGCTTTCTTGACTTTTTCTTTGCTGATAATCGGCCTTGGTCTATGATTCTATGAATTTCAGTGTCATTGTAACTTCAAGTGATCAGTAAGTGAGTGATTGCAAGTTGAGGACTACCTGTATTTGGATCTAGACATTTATCAAGGATAGCTCCAAGTAAAGCATGTTGCAGGTACCAAGATTAGTTGTAATTAACGTGTGGATAACTATTGCAAAGGCTCCCTGGATCAAGAAGGGTTGCAACTGGTACAAAAGGTATAGTTGTCCAAACTTACTTCTTGAAACAGCTGCCATTTGCAATTCCAGCTGCAGTTTGGGATTAAGGAGCACCCCCAGAGAGTGAACTTGCTCTTTCTGGGGGAGGGCAATTCCATCCAGTCCCCAAGCTTCTCTTTACTAATTTCAGCTTGCCTTAATTTATATTTCTTTTTTGGTAATGGACTGTTTTAATTTTACAAAATTCTATGAAAATTAGGAAGAGGTTGAAGAGAGGAGATGAGTGAAAGAAAGAAAATAAAAATAAAAGGAAAGGAACTAGATTAGGAGGAGTTATATTACCAAGCTCACTGAATCTCACTAAAGCAAGTTAAAACAAAGCAAATTTGTATAGGGGACAAAGGAATTTTAGATGTGTTTTGAAACAGACAAGAAGATGGAAATGTTGGCCACCAATACTTCATGCATTCTGAATTTCAACAGCAACCACCTACAGTCACACAAAAAGAGTTGCATCAAAACACTATCTGGCAGGGTGAGAACCCACTGTAGTACTCAGCAAGCCAAAAAGTTGTAGAGCAGATACCTACATGAACAATTCAGGAAGAATGGGTACCGACAATCATTTGTTACAAGATGTCTGCAGTGGGGAGAGAAAAGAAAAAAACAAGATACAAAACCAACCACTTCACACACCCTAAGTAAAAGGTAAAGGTTCCCCCGCACATGCGTGCTAGTCAGTTCTGACTCTAGGGGCCAGTGCTCATCTCTGTTTCAAAGCCGAAGAGCCAGCACTTGTCTGAGGACGTCTCCGTGGTTTGGAAGCTGTAGAATGCAACTTCTGAGATCTGCAAGTAGGCATCACACACCACTCAGAGGCTACCATACGAGGACAAATTATGCATTGTGAAGATAGCTTGGAGGTGGGATCCAATGTAATCTACTGGATCCCCTGCATGGATTGCCCCTGTGACTATGTAGGACAGATGGGAAAGACCAGACTGCAAGTACACAAGCGAGCAGTCAGAAGTGGAGCCCCAAACTCATTGGTAGCCTCACACTGCAATGAACAAAGACATACATTCAATTTTGCAGCTACTAAGATTGTTGGATAAGCAAGCACAAAATCAACCAGGGAAATGATTGAAGCCAGGGAAATGGGCCTCTTGTCAGTCAACAGGAGTACTGATTTACCACCAGCTTATCATGTACTTAGGAGGCGAAGGCTTGGTAGCACAAGGAAACAACAGTCAATGACTTTAATAGCCAGCCATCAACACCCCAATCAACATCTAAAAAGCCACATACAACAGGCACCACATAAATATCACACAAAAACTAGCACAAAGGATACATTCTGCTAGAGAGATGTTCACTGAAGATGGGCTCCAGAAAGGAGCCTGAAAGCTCAGAAGACTAAAGCTCTGATCCCAGTGACCAACCCAGATTAGATCCTGCAATATTATCCTGGGACATGTATATTCATCTTCATTCATGGAAAATATTGGTTATCTATTTTACAAACTATCATTTTTTTCAGTTTTTAAAGCAAAAGATTGTTATAACATTCTAACAGTATACTGTGTTACACTTTCACTTTCACTCTTTCCTTCCTTCCATTTGTTAAATTTATATCAGATCTTTCTCTTTTAAGAGCTATATAGTGACTCCTTTCCTTCCTTCTAACTTTATGTAATTTACCTCTCTTCAACCTCTTTCATAAAATTCTGTCCTATTTTCTTTACAAGAATGTGCACAGTTAATGGTGTTCTTTTCTTAAAGATGAAAATAATTTACCATTTCAGAAGGGCATATTTAATAATTAATAGATTTAAGAAGATCAGATAAAGTCAGTAATGTTTTAGTTTAGAAAAATTACAATTACTAGAGTGTAGAAGCAGGTAGATGTTTATCTCTATACTTAATATACCTTTTGCAAATTTTTTGTCCACAGAATTAGCTGCTAATTAACTGCTCAACTGTTGATCAGTCTGAAGAAAAAAATCCTCTATTTAGAAGTATTAAATATTCCATTTTTAAAAAACTTATATGTGCTCTTTTCCCACCCATTTTATTTACATATTTGATAAAAATAGTAATAAAAAAACTGAACTATTCAAATAATGAATTACCTCAAACAGATTTCCCCTGTCTCAGTTATATTTGGATGCCAGATTCTTGTCAAACATTTTACCTTGGGAGGCTGTCAAAGAATAAAACAGAGATTACAACATGTTATATGAAAGGAAAATTGTCCCTTCTCTATCTACCTACCTTCTATGCAGTGTGTATCCCAGCTCCCTGTAGATACATATAAAACAGACAATTCCTGTTCCTCCCACCTCTGACATATTTTTTTCTTAATTTTCTACATAGCTATAAAAATCAAATACTGGGCAAATCATCCATTATTTAAAAAAGCATGACAAAAGTTTAGAAATATCAAATTAGAAACATTTTAATGTTTTTCACTTAAGACAACTCATATTATTAGGAAATTAAATGAAATTTGATGGATACAAATTTAGTTAGCTCTGGGCTCAGTACTGGTTAGAGTGACTTTTTTAAACATAGTATCTATTCCCTTAAAGCTTAGTTAAAACATTTTAGAAGTTTGGGAAAAATGGAAACATTCATTCGCTCCTTACTTTTCTTCTGTACCCTCATTCCTCAATCATCCTTTTTTTAAAGCAAGGAATAGATCTATTTAATATAAGGAATGGAAAGATACAAAAATTTATAGCAGAATTATAATTACTAATGTATTAAAATTTTTCAAACCTTAATAATGGTGCAACGTATTGTGCAGATGGTGGCACAAAATTGGGCAACCTGAATTGATATTTTCAGGTCCTTATCCGAAAGTAGTAGCATTAAATAAAATTCATACCCCCTGCCTGGAAATTTCTTCAATATCGGATTATAAGAATTTGTCTAGAGTCTTTATATAGAGAACAATGAAGGAGCATATGGCTTAGAGCAGGGGTGTCAAACTCAATTTCATTGAGGGCTGCATCAGCATTGTGGCTGCCCTCAGGGGGCCGGGTGGGTATGGCCAGGGTAGGTACTGGGTGGGTGTGGCTAGAGTACGTATGGCCTACTGGGTGGGCATGGCCAGCTCTACATTGTTCGCATCAAGGGTGCCTATGGGGGCCTGGGCAGGAGTGGGACAGATCTGAGGGTCTCTGGCAGAAGGAGGGTCTCTGGGCCAGGGCCAAAGCAGAGGGGGCTGTTCCCTCACTGTTTCCAGGATGGCTTTGCGGGCCACATGAAACCACTTTGCGGGCCAGATCCGGCCCTCGGGCCTTGTGTTTGACATGTCTGGCTTAGAGTTTCTACAGAGCCATCACCACATGGACACAAACGAAGGTGCATAGGAGTGCCCTTAAACCGTCCAAAAAGGACTGCCAAGGGCAATGCATCCAACCTGGCTAAGGTGAAAGCTTTACGAAATTTCAAGATTGTGATGGAAGATAAATAAGAAGCTGGGAAGAATCCTTCTGGAAGCAAGTGACAAATATTGGAGTGTGACACCTTACTTAGATTTGTTTGGAGATCAATATCCCAGATTCGTGGTTTCAAGGCAGTTCTAGCATTATCAAATCCTAATGAACACAGACTTTCTTTAGAAAAGCCCAGCGATTTAATTTTATCTAGGGCTTTTTTTTCCCCATGATGATTTAAAATGGTCTGTAAATACTAATGGGGTAATCCTACAGGCATCAAAATTAACTTTAGCCAAAAGAAGGAACCATGCTCTGGCTTCCAATGAAACTATACCTACTTCTACCTGTAGGATGGCCATCAATATGGCTCTAATAAACTTATTTTGAATAGTTTTGATAACATTGAGCTCTGCAAGTGAACATATCTGCGAGCCATAAAGGAGCTGAGGGACTGCCTTAGCTTGGAAAACCTTGCAAGCTGAGGGGATACAGTAAGCACCTTTTGAGTGATAAAATTTTATGATAGCTGATGAGGTGCACTGTGCTACACTGGCCTGATAAAAAAAGTGAGTATTCCAGGATAGGGAGGCATGAAACTGCACTCCAAGGTATTTGTAAGTGCACACCTGTTCAATTGAAGTCCCATTGATTTGCCATTTGTGGATCTTATGATGGTAAGCGGCAAATACTAAAACTTTAGTTTTTTCATAATTTATTAAAAGTTTGTGTTTTGTGCAAAATAAAGCTAGTGGCCTAAGTGCTTTTCTCATTCCCACCTGTGAAGTAGACAAAATGACTACATCATCAGCATACAATAGTGCTGGGATTGCACTATCTTGGATTGCAGCCAAGATAGGTAGATGATGGGCTGAGTCAGCAAGCACTTTCATTATTGGATTTAAATACAGATTAAAAAGTAGTGGAGCTAATATGCAACCTTGCCTTACACCTCTATGAGTTGGAACTGCTTTAGATAAATTTCCCCAGGGGGTACTTCTAATTTTTAGGGAGGTATTTGAATAAAGCGACTGAATAAGAACCAACAGCCTTTTATCAATCGTAAAATGTCTTAGACTGTACCACAATCTCTCCCTTGGTATTAGATCAAAAGCTGACTTAAAATCAACAAAGGTTGCATACAGGAGAGTGGGTAGAACCAGGAGAGTGGGTAGAATATTTTTCAGCCAGATGGTGCAGAATTAGACAATGATCCAGTGTTGAACGTTCCTCCCTAAATCCGGCCTGTTCAACAAGAATGTTTTCATTTTGTACCCAATCCACTAACTTTGTATATAAAAATCTGGCATAAAGTTTTATTTATTGTATTTAATAAACTAATATGCCTATAGTTTATAGGGTCAAGTCTATTACCTTTATTTTTCTATATCAGTACTACAATGGCCTGATTCCAGTCAGATGGAAAATGTCCTGTATTATTAATATGAGTGAATAGGGTGGCTAAAACTGGGGCCCACCAGCCTTTATTTTCCCTTATTAATTCTGGGGGGATAAAATCCCCTCCAGATGCTTTACCTGGTTTTAATTGGGCAATAAGATCTTTGACTTCGGCTATGGATACTAGAGGCCAATCCGCGAGGTTGTTACAAGAGGGAATCACTTCTGAAATTACAGCAGAATTTTAAAGATGTTATTAAAATTATCCTCCCATTTGTCGGCAGATATTTGTGAAATAGGGCCAAACGTCTATTTGTAAAAGACTGATTTATTAAATGCCAGAACAAGTGGAATTTTTAAGCTTTGCTGCTGAAATTAGATTACTCCAATTTTCTCTTATAGCCTGTTGTTTCTTTTTCTTTAAAAGATCTTTATAAATTTTTTTTGTAGTCTTAAATAAATTGGAGGCGTTTGCAGAATTTTCCTGGCAAAAGGAAATTGTTGCATTTAAGAGAGCTTTTTTTGCTTTAATGCAATCACTATCATACCAAGATTTAGACTTTTTATGCGCATAAGCACAATAAGGTGTTGTACCGTATTTTTTGGACCATAAGACGCACCGGACCATAAGACGCACCCAGTTTTTAGAGCAGGAAAACAAGAAAAAAAATTCTTTCTCCTTCTCTCTCTTTCCCTCTCTTTCTCTTTTTCTCTCCCTCCCTCTCCCATTGTCCCTTCCTTCCTTCCTTCCTTCCTTCCTTCCTTCCTTCCTTCCTTCCTTCCCTCCCTCTTTGTCCTTCCCTCTCTGCATTAGAGCAGTACCCGCGGAGGCGGCCCTGCAGCCCGGCTTTCTCTTGCAGAAAGCAAGCTGAAACGGAGTGAGGGAGATTGCCAGAAATGCGAATCGGCTGATCTCGCGCTCCTGCAAACTCCCTCGCTTGGTTTCAGCTTCCCTTGCTACAAGAGAAAGCAAGCTGAAACGGAGTGAGGGAGATTGCCAGAAATGCGAATCGGCCGATCTCGCGCTCCTGCAAACTCCCTTGCTCGGTTTCAGCTTCCCTTGCTAAAAGAGAAAGGAGGCTGAAACGAGGCAGATTGCAGCAGCACGAGATCAGCCAATTCTCATTCCTGGCAATCTGCCTCACTCCGTTTCAGCCTG
Source organism: Daboia siamensis (assembly GCA_024449315.1). Lineage (NCBI taxonomy): Eukaryota > Metazoa > Chordata > Lepidosauria > Squamata > Viperidae > Daboia > Daboia siamensis. The sequence continues at coordinate 625,778 of JAKJMR010018015.1, read as the reverse complement.
CTTTCTCTTGTAGCAAGGGAAGCTGAAACCGAGCGAGGGAGAATGCAGGAGCGTGAGATCGGCGTTTCTCAGCACGTGCCGATTCGTGCTCCTGGCAATCTCCCTTGCTTTCCACTTGCGGAGGTTGGGGCTGGCCATACGGATCACCTTCGGACCATAAGACGCACCCTCGTTTTCCCCCCCACTTTTGGGAAAAAAAGTGCATCTTATGGTCCGAAAAATATGGTTTGTCAAGGGGGTTTAGAGAATAATGGTAATTGACTGATACAGCAAAATTGCTTGTTCATATGAATCAGATGAGCAAATTTGAGTATGCATATGAAGCAGGGACTCTGAAGTCAACATTTCAGCCATAGTTTTAGCCAGTTCTTGAGACCACTTAATTTGTACTTGCCCCTTCATTGTAATGTCGATAGGGCAATGTGCCACTTCTAATGATTTGAGATTTGTCTTAGCATCAAAAAGTAAACTATATGCTGTACAAAGTTCTGAGAGATCATAATATAATCCACTACACTGGCTCCCTTAGGACGCCAGAATGTGAACTCTCCTTTTAAATCACCCCTGACAGAGCCATTAAGTAGAACTAAATCTAAACTGTCCACAAATTGAGCCAAATGAAATCCTGCAATGTTACATTTTTTATCTTTAGATTGTCTGGCTGCTATATATCCCACATCAATTTTAGAGGGTACTGGCCACTTAAAATAGGTTTGTAAAAATACATCAGATTTGCCAATATGTGCATTAAAATCGCCAGCTATTATTATAATTGAGTCTGGGTAATGACACGATAGCAAATTTACATAGGTATCAAACTGATCCCACAATTTATTTATTTCCCTATGCCCACGAAATGGAGGAAAGTAGGCATTGACAAATAATACAGTACGAAATTTAAATCTAAGTAAAAGGGTTAACGCCATATTTGAGCAAGACTCGAGCATAAATATTTTTTCTTTCTCATAAGAAATTGACAAATTGGAGCAATACTTAAAATGGCCAACAATACAATAAGGGACATACTGGGATCATTAATCTTAATGATCAATAACATCTTTAAAACTTTTGAGATTTTACAAATTTTACAATTTTTGAAGAATGCTGAAGGGTATTAAAAATACTTGATATGTTTATTGTTTGGCTCCAATGCCCCTGCAATTCTAGAAACACTGTTGAGTGTTGGAAAAGACTTCTGAAAGTAAATTGACTTTTAATTATTGCAAAAAAGGAGATGATATTTTGGATTTGGAGTACTCAAATTATTTGATCAATAGCTTAAGCAATATTTGACATCTTTCTTATGAGCCAAAACCACTTTTAGTTCAGAAAAAAAATATTCAAGGTCTTGTAAGGAATTTCAGATTTGGTAGGATCCAGAAAAGTTGAATTACATTACCACTATATTCTGAAGATCTCATTTACAAAAAGTATTGTTTTATATATTTATTAATCTCATAGAGCAAGTTTTCAAATAATATGTACTGAAAAATATCCCTGAAAAACCAAATAGCCTTTAAGGAAATATACTAGATACCTTTAAAAGGCTGTTTTCACTAATCCACATAAACACTGAAAAAATATCCTTCACGTCAGCAGCCCCCAACCTTTTGGGCACCATGGACAGGTTCCATGGAGGGTGTTTTTTCCATGGTTTGGGGTGAATCCTGCATGTGCACAGATGGGACTTTGCTCACTTGTACTTGTTCCTGACTTGCCACAGAGTGGTGCCAGCTGTGGCCTGGGGACCCCTGCTTCAAGTCTTCTGAATGGACATATGGCAAACCTATCATGTCTCAGCAAAACAGTGGGGATAGAAAGGCCAACAATTGGGCAATATGCCTGAACTAACAGTTTCTCTGAACAATCTACATGAGCTCCAGGAAAGTGAGGAAACCTGTAGGATCCAAAATAGAGTGGCATGAGGCCCAGAAGAGGACACTATGTTCAAAGCCCTGAATGAAGCTTGTTGAAAAGACCCTAGTTCTACATGATCCAATTTGTAAAGCACATTACATAGAGCAAATTTAAAGTGTAAAGTGACTTTCAGAGAGTATCCAAAGGGCTTTTTCATGAGACAACTGGACTTTCTTTTTTTCTCTTTGAACACATTTCAGTTTTCATCCAAGAAGCTTCTTCAGCTCTGACTGGATGGTGAGGAATGGAAGGATTTATATTCTTTGCAGACAGCTGGCCATTTGCATTCTTTTAGCCAGTCATTGATGCCACCTAGAGGCTTATCTGTGTCATCAAGGTCACCTGAGTAGTGCAAATGGGTGTAGAGCCTTCTTGGAACTGTTGAAAGGACTGTGTTGTAGATTGAAGATAGATGATATTGTATCCCTACCCCTTTGTTCAGAGAACGCTGTTCAGTTTTGACATAGATAGCCTCTTTGACCCCTCTTTCAAACCAGCGGTTCTCTCTGTCCAAGACTTTGCTGTCTTTGAAAGAGTGTCTTTTTTTTCCCCATCTTTGCTGATAGGCAGGTCTTCAGCCCAGTGATGTAGGGTTCTGGTAACTCCCATTTTGTGCTCTAGTGGGTGGTGAGAATCTAAATGTAAATATTGATCTCTGTGTGTGTGCTTTCTGTAAACTTCAGTGTGAAGGCTTTTGTCTTCCTCAATGCTTGCACAGTCCAGGAAGGCTAAACTATTCTCCTTAACATCTTCCCATGTGAAATTGATGTATCTGTCCACCAAGTTGATATGTTTGGTGATTGCTTCCCATTCCTGTGTTTTGATCACAATGGGGGACACAGGTGAACCCATGGCACAGCTGTGTTTTCATTTGTATTTTGTCATTGTATTTAAAGCATAACACATATGTGGTCTGGGCTGAAGTTGGTCTGTCACCTAAGGTGCTGTCTTGTATCAGTCGTTTCTTCACTACCGTAACAGTTTCAGTTGTTGGAAGTGAAGAGGAAAGTCACATCAAAGGAAACCATGGTCTCATCTGAGTCCAGTTTTAATTTCCAAACCTTACTGGCAAAATCGTGTGAATTGTTGATGTGATGGGTGGTGCTGCCAATTATCAGAGCTAATAAGGTGGTTACATGTTTTAGCAATGCTATAGGGGACAGAATTTATGCTGCTGACAATTGGTCTGAGTGGCATCCCCTCTCTGTGGATTTTGGATAGTCCATATATGCATGGCATCACTTCCCCAGGGTAAAGGCAGTACTTGTGGATTGTCGATGGCATTGTCCTTTAGTAGTTGTTGCAAGAAATCAATGACCTTTTTCTTGTAACTGCTGGCGGGATCTCTCTTCAGCGTTTCATACATGGCAGCGTCCTTCAGAAGAATATTCACCTTTATCCACCCCAAGGATAAAACATCTAGACACAAACTGAGCAACATGATATACATTGTACTGTTACAATGCAGTGAGCCATGTGCAGATCTGTACATTGGGGAAACAAAACAACCACTTCATAAATGTACGGTACAACAAAGAACAAACCCATCAGGACAAGATTGAGCAATCCATCTGATTTAAAAGACAAAGGCCACATTTTAGACAGAGACAACTGCTGGTTTGAAAGAAGGGGTCAAAGAGGCAATCTATGTCAAAACTGAACAGCGTTCTCTAAACAGAGGGGTACAGATACAATATCATCTATCTTCAGTCTACAACACAGTCCTTTCAACAGTTCCAAGGGGCTCTACACCCATTTGCACTATTCAGTGACCCTGATGACACAGATACCTCCAGGTGGCATTAACAACTGGCTAAAAGAATGCAAATGACCAGCTATCTGCAAGGAATATAAATCTTTCCATTCCCCATCATTCAATCAGAGCTGAAGAAGCTTCTTGGATGAGAAGCAAAATGTAAAAAAAGAAAGTCCAAGTGCCTCATGAAAAAGCACCTTTGAGGCACCATGACTTGGATGATTGAGAATCTCCACAGACTTTCAGAGAAGCAGAGCACTTAGGACCATATGAATGAGTGTATCTTCAATCCAGGAAAGACCAAAATAAAAAGGAATGAACCATTATAAAGATGTAAAAGAATTGCAGTAAGTCTACTATCTGTTCAAAAGTAGAAAAGTTCAATAATACCCACAATGGGAGTATGGTGAAAATGATGGAATTGCAAAATGTCTAGAAAGCAATATTATGGCCAACTGGAAATTCCTTATAGATTTTTTCATAAAATGGAAAAAATGCACTTATGATTTGTGGCTTTAATGATTAGAAAAAAGGCTGTGTAATAAGATAGATTAAGCTTTTTCTTGTAATTACAGAGTAAGAGATAATTTTACAATTGTACTTACAGTATATTTACTGCAAAGAAAGTTGTGATAAAAGTAAATGAAAGGTCTTCAAATTTTAATATTGAAAGAGAAATTTAAAACCGAATATGCTCCAGTGGAAATTTACTAGGTGAATGGAGAAGATGAGAACCAGGAAAGGATAGTACAAAGAAAGGATGTTAAGTGAAACATGTAGGCAAAAATTAGCTGGGTCTTAAGAGTGGGAAAGGAAGAAGACAAGCTATAAAAACATCTGTAAGAAAAGATAACTAGCAAAACAGGAAAGAACGTATTTTTTCCAAAAAGGTCATAAGGGGGGCTAGAACTCAGACAACTGAGCATGTGCAATTGTTTAATATTAACTGACACACCTTGCATAAATTATCTCTTAATTTTACTTGCAGGACCATCTGCTGCCGGGAATGACTTCCCATCGCCCAGTGCGCTCACACAAGAGAGGGCCTCCTCAGGGTGCCGTCGGCTAGACAATGTCGGCTGGCGACCCCCAGGGGGAGGGCCTTCTCTGTGGGAGCGCCAGCCCTATGGAACCAACTCCCCCTTGAGCTTCGAGGGGCCCCCGGATCTCCGGTCCTTTCGCCGCAGCCTCAAAACACTCCTTTTCCATCAGGCTGACCTGGACTGACAGGGATTTTAATTATGTTTTTAATTTTTAACTTAATTTAAATTTATTCTACTGGGGCCATTAATTTAATTTCTTTTTCACTTCTGTATTATTGTATTTTATTGTTGTTAGCCGACCTGAGTCCTTCGGGAGATAGGGCGGCATATAAGTCCCAATCAATCAATCAATCAATGTACATGGGATGATTTAGTATGATTTAGTATGTAGCAGGAATTATGTAGGAGGCAGTTTGAAAGAGTGTAACTTCATAGTACCTCAGCCAATGGGGAAAGAGGAGGGATGTGTGGCCGGGGACAGGGATGTATAAAAATGGGAATATTTTGGGTTGAAACTTTGGAGAGAACCAAGCTTTGATAGCTTCTTTCCCCACTTATTGCAATAAACAAAACAAAAGGCCTTCACTATGTCTTGGCTGGTTATTGGTCAGGCGAGCTTGCTTCTGGACATGAAAGAAAGTAGCCAGAAGCTCATAACAATTGTAAGCCTCTTCTTTCTGAACTTTTTTCTTTCTTTTTCTTTTCTGCATTTCTTTTCATTAGTTTGTTTTAATTTTTATTTTCTTTGTAAAACCTTTAATGAAATTTATAAAAAACTAAAGAATTAAAAAGAAAATGCTTACCATGATTACCATGAATAAAAAAGTTTTAAAAATCAGACTAAAGGAATTTGGAATATTGTCTTATTTAAAGTATTTTTTTAATTAAATAAATAGACAATGTATCTCTGCATAGGAAAGAAGAATGTTTAAATAGGAAGCTGATTAGGCTGATTGGCTGACTATGGTAAACAAAGAAATAAGAAATAAAAAGGGAAATATGGAGTACTGGACTACTGAAAGGGATTAAAGTATTATGGACATTTAAAAAACCTTTTTTTTTTGCTCCTTTTGTTATTTGAAATTTGAAATAAAAGAAGCTATTACTACAAAGGGAGTGAAAGTTATAGGAGAGGATTTTTGGACCACTCCAGAATAATATATTTGGTTACAAAAAATAAATTTACAAAAGTGGATATTATTTCATTAGCCATCAAGATTATTTTATGTGTATAAGATGGAGAAATATACAGTACCCACCATTGAAGATGAAATAAGTATGTTTGTGGAATACTGAGCCTTTAAATATTTTTTGTTGAAAATGGAAAGAACTAAAATAATAATTTTAAACTGTATAATTGAAAAAGTGTTGAAGAAGAGGACAAAGGATCGTGGTTATGTTTACAAGGGAGGAAAGATAATAACTTTGGTTGTAATTACTGTAATGAAAGATAGAAGTCATAGTGTTTAATTATTTTCCTTTTTGCTTAACTGGTTGATTCCTGTACTTTTTTTCTTCTTTTACTCTTCTTTATGACTTTTATATATTTCTTATTTTTCTTTTATTTAAGTAAACATTTTCACTAAAATTATATTAAAAAGAAAAAAAATGCTTTAAAAGGATTTTTACCCATCTCTTCTCTTTTAGATTTCACCTGAAAGAAGACAAGAACTCTTCTAGAATCTCAAGATCAAAAAGGATCTTGATAGACTTGGACATTGGGTCCTATCTAACAAATTAAGAGCCTTGGTGGAGCAGTGGGCTAATGCCTCCTTAAGTAACACCAGCTGCCTGCAATTAATCCAGGTTCGAGTCCCACCAGGCTCAAGGTTGACTCAAGCCTTCCATCCTTCCGAGGTAGGTAAAATGAGGAACCCAGATTGTTGTGGGGGCAATAAGCTGACTTTGTAATAATGCCGCTTGTGGGTGGTGGGGGAAAGCCCTAATAAGCAGGCATATACATAGAATGAAGGCTATTGCTAAGCACATTGGTTTGTGCTTAAATTGTAAGCCGCCCTGAGTCTTCAGACAAGGGCGGGATATAAATGGGATTAAAATAAAATAAAAAATAATAATTGTTTAATGGCAAGAAATGTAAGATTCTGCATGCAGATAGGAGAAGCTAAATGCACAAGTTCAAGACAAGTGATAACTAGCTTAACAGTAATCTTTGCAAGAAGGATCTAGAAAGATTAAGCATGAACTAGTATGCTGCAGATGCCAAAACAGTCAGTGCAATTTTGACAAGGGAGATACCGTGTCAAGATCATAGGAAGTAATATACTATTCTGTGCTGCACTGATGAGATTACAATGCCAAAGAACACTTAGGACCTGGAAGAAAAGTATAGAAGAGCAGAAAGGACAGTAAAGGGCTAAGAGGCTAAATCCTATGAAGAACACTTAAAGAAACTAGGTATCTTTAGCGTAAAGAAGAGAAGGCACATGGATTAATTTCCCACAGCATCCAAGGGCAAGACAAGAACCAATGGGATGGAAACAGTGAGAGATCCAAACTTTAAATAAAAAGAATGTTCTGAATATGAGAATTAATCAGAGGATCGGCCTGCATCCTGAAGTCATGATTGAATGTTTTCTAAAAAAAAACTGGACAGCCATTTGTCTGGGATGGTATGAGGATTCCTGCACTGGACAGAATATTCTGTGCCAAAGTACATGCTGTTGAGAAGAACTAGAGCAAAAAGAAAATAGAAGTATCTCTTGTGCTGGCTATATAATTGATATTAAAGGAGCGACCAGGCCAGAGCATCTAGTTATCCTTACAAAAAATTCAAAACTTGATCTCTGAGAAAGTCAGGTTCCAGCCTTAAAAATAAGAAAACTCAAGTTTGACACAACAAATGGCTCAAGTGTTATACCCATGACTGCCATCACATTCTTGGTTAGAAATATCAGGGCTACCCCTTTCAAAAATATCTCTTAAAGTGGGGCACCAAAATGAGACTTTTTGTCTTTCTAGGACAAAATACTACTGAAAGTAGTCCCTAATATACAGTTGCAAGAAAAAGTATGTGAACCCTTTGGGAAATGCGCTCTAAACATTATGTAAGTCACAACAATAGAAAAACACAGTCTGCTTAAAATAATACTACACAAACATTAGCTGTTGTCATGTTTTAATTGAACATAAGATGGAAACATTCACAGTGCAAGGTGTTAAAAGTATGTGAACCCCTAGCCTAATGACTTCTCCAAGAGTGAGTCAAGGTTGGCTCACTCCAAGGAGTGAGCCAACCTTGACTCCAACCAGTATGATGATATTGGATGTGTTGCTGACAGCTGTCCTCCAAAACACACCTGTTTTGGGTTTACTGGTCTCAAGAAGCACTGTATGATGTGAACCATGCCTCGCAGAAAAGAGCTCTCAGAAGACCTACGATCAAGAATTGTTAACTTGCATGAAGCTGGAAAGGGTTACAAAAGTATCTCCAAAAGCCTTGATGTTCATGTGTCCACGATAAGACAGACTTGTCTACAAATGGAGAAAGTTTAGCACCGTTGCTACTCTCCCTAGGCATGGTTGTCCTGTAAAAAGAGCACAGCACATAATGCTTAATGAGGTAAAGAGGAATCCTAGAGTGTCAGCTAAAGACCTACAGAAATCTCTGGCACATGCTAACATTTTTGTTGACACATATACAATAAGGAAAACATTAAACAAGAATGGAGTACATGGGAGGACACCACGGAGGAAGCCATTGCTGTCCAAAAAAAATATTGCAGCACGTTTGAAGTTTGCAAAAGAGCACCTAGATGTTCCACAGCACTACTGGCAAAATATACTGTGGACAGATGAAACCAAAATTGAGTTGTTTGGGAAAAACACACAACACTATGTGTGGAGAAAAAAAGCCACAGCACACCAACATCAAAACCTCATCCCCACTGTAAAACATGGCAGAGAGAGCATCATGGTTTGGGGCTGCTTTGCTGCCTCAGGGCCTGGATGGATTGTTGTCATTGATGGGAACATGAATTCCAGAGTTTTATCAGGACATTTTGCAGGAAAAAGTACGACCATCTGTCCGCCAACTGAAGCTCCGCAGAGGATGGGTGATGCAACAGGACAATGACCCAAAGCATACAAGTAATTCAACAAAACAATGGCTTCAACAGAACAGAATACGTTTTCTGGAATGGCCCAGTCAGAGTCCTGACCTCAACCCGATCGAAATGCTGTGGCATGACCTTAAGAGAGTGATTCACACCAGACATCCCAAGAATATTGCTTCACTGAAACAGTTTTGTGCAGAGGAGTGGTCCAAAATTACTCCAGATCGTTGTGCAGGTCTGATCTGCAACTACAGGAAACGTTTGGTTGAGGTTATTGCTGCCAAAGGAGGGTCAACCAGTTATTAAGTCCAAAGGTTCACATACTTTTTCCACCCTGCACTGTGAATGTTTCCATCTTATGTTCAATTAAAATATGACAACAGCTAATGTTTGTGTAGTATTGTTTTAAGCAGACTGTGTTTTTCTATTGTTGTGACTTACATGACATTTAGAGCGCATTTTATGGCCAATTCATGCAAAACTCCACGTAATCCCAAAGGGTTCACATACTTTTTCTTGCAACTGTATGAGTACCCAGAAGCTCCCAGACCATTTTCTGAAGGAATTCCAAAATTTCACTGATTTTCTTAAAGCAGGGCACTTGCCCATGAACCTAAACCATGTGAGAAAGCTTTTCCAATTGACCTTATACTACTTGATAAGATAGAAATATGTGGGTTAGATAGCATCACCACCAGATGGATTCGTAGCTGGCTGACAGGCCGTACTCAGCGTGTGGTCCTCAATGGAACTGCATCTACATGGAAGGAAGTGTGTAGTGGGGTGCCCCAGGGCTCTGTTCTGGGCCCAGTGTACTTCAACATTTTCATCAACGATTTGGATGAGGGGATAGATGGGGAACTCATCAAATTTGCAGACGACACCAAGCTGGCAGTAATAGCTAATACTCCAGAAGATAGGCTTAAGATACAGGAGTTGTTGTGATTCAGTGTCAGCCTGTGGGTTTGGCAGTTGGGTTGGACGATTCAGAGGAGGAGGAGGAGGAGGAGGAGGAGGGGATTAGACAGCCTGCAGACGACAGTTCTGAGCATCGCAGAGCTCTCAGCCAGGCCCCTCCTGTCTGCTTACTACTCAGACCCAGCTGTGTGAGCCTGACAGCTTGGATGAAGATGACCCACAGCTGGCCTTGTTCAAGGACACCCGAAGCAGGAGGCAGTCAAGCAGGAGTAAACAGAGAAGACAATGGGGCACCTTGGGAGGAGGCAAAGAGAAGCCACGCCTTGAAACTGTTTAAAAGGGGAATGTGTGGGAGGTGCTGGTTGCTGAAGTGGTTCATATTTAGTGGTTCATATTTGTTTTGCTCAGTTTGCTCTGTTTTGGATCTGTTTTATGTAAATAAATTTGGTGGGCTTACTTCTAGCCTTTTGCCTTTTGAAAAGGGGTTGTCCCTGACATTTCTGCAGGGCCGGTAGTAGGCTGAAACAGAACAGTTTGCCTTCAGTCACCCACCCCTTATTATTATTATGGAGCAGCTACGTGCTGAGAATGCCCAGCTCACCCAGCAACTCGCTTTGTTGGCAGCACAGGTGGCTCAATTGCAAGCTCAGGTCCATGCTGTACCCCCACCATCACCACACCCAGGAGAAAATGCCAAGTTGCGATGCCGGATAAATTTAATGGCAATCCAGAACTGTTTCCTGCTTTCCTGGGACAATGCCAGCTCTTTATCAGCGTGAGAGCAGCTGGTTTCCCCACTGACCGGGATAAGGTGGGGTTTGTGTTAAGCCTTCTTTCTGCAGCTCATTGGGACACACCTCTGCTGGCCCAACCTAGTCCATTGTTGGACAACTTTGTGGGGTTTTGTGATCATATGCATCTGATGTATGAGGACCCTATAAAGATGCAGACCGCTACTCGACACTTGAAAGCTCTGAGGCAGGGTCAACGCCCCCTACAGGGCTATATCAGCGATTTTCGGCTGCCTAGCCAGGATCCCGCCTGGAATGAGGCTGCACTTGTGGATGCCTTCCAGGATGGATTGTCGGAGATGTTGGATGAGCTGGCCCGTGTGGATATTCCCTCAGACCTCAATGGGCTGATCCATCTCTGCCTGCGGATCGACGCTCGGTTTCAGCAGCGAAGGAGTCGCCGTGCCACCCCAAAGACCCCTGCAGCCCTTATTGTGCGTGAGACCCCAGTTCAAAGGGAGGAGAAAATGGAGCTGGGTGCCGCCAGGTCTCGTCTATCAGTGACTGAAATGAACAGACGACGATTGGGGGGGATTGTGTTTTTACTGTGGGGACCCTAGGCATTTGGCTGCTTTTTGCTCAAAGAAGCGACAACAGGCATCAGTGACTGAGTCTGCCCCGAGAAAGTCCCCTACTTTTCTGTCAGGAAATGCCCCGAGCCCGATCTAGACGGTGTGATAGGTCAGGCGTCCTACAACACTGAGTGACGTCTTTCTGATGCTGCCTGTGCACCTCCACGGCATCTGATATTGGAGGCACGTCTGATCCTTCCTGGCAAGCCAAAGGGGATTCCAGTCCATGCCTTAATTGACTCTGGGGCCACCACAAATTTTATGGACTCAGCATTTGTGGCCAAATGGGCTGTTCCCCAGTGCCCGGTGGAACCGCCCATGTTAGTGGAGACTATCGATGGTCGAGTGCTCCTGTCTGGCCAATTAAGGCCACCACACAACCATTATGTATGGCCATCAGTTCCCATGTGGAGGCCATCCAGTTCTATATCACCTCAGATCTGCATTTCCCCGTGGTCTTGGGACTGGCGTGGCTCCGGGCGCATGACCCACAGATCTATTGGTCACAGAACTTGCAGTGTGTGGACCACACCTGCCATATCTGTGCCGACCAGGTGGAGGGTTCCCCAGGGGTTTCCTTGCCTCCCGAACTGTCCGACTTTGCTGATGTGTTCAGTGAGACAGAGGCGGATCAATTACCCCCGCACAGGCCCTATGACTGCCCCATTGATTTAGTCCCTGATGCGCCTCTCCCAGTCGGGTGTTTGTACTCCATGTCGGACCCCGAGTTGGCTGCATTGCGGGACTTTCTGGAGAAGAATTTGACTCGAGGTTTCGTCCTCGCCAGTGTCTGCACCCGTGCTCTTCGTTAAAAAAAAATCTGGCGAATTGCGGCTTTGCTGTGATTATAGAAAACTCAATGCCATCTCGGTGTGCAATCGTTACCCGCTGCCCCTCATCCCCGAACTCTTGGATCAACTCCGGGAGGCTAAGATCTTCCCAAAACTGGACCTGCGTGGAGCTTACAACCTTGTCAGGGTTCGGCCAGGTGATGAGTGGAAGACGGCGTTTGGTACTCGTTACGGACACTTTGAGTACATGGTGATGCCATTTGGCCTAACGCCCCCACCGTGTTTCAGCATTTCATGAACGATATTTTCTGGGATTTGTTAGATCAGTTTGTCATGATGTACTTGGACGACATCCTGATCTACTCCCCATCGCGAGAGGTGCACCATTAGCATCTGTCAGGTCCTGCAACAACTCTTGAGAACATCGGCTGTTTGCCAAATTGGAGAAGTGTCAGTTCTCCCGGGTGGCCATCGATTTCCTGGGTCACCGCATTTCTCCTGAGGGCATTGCCATGGAGCCGAGTAAGGTCAGGTCTTTTCAGAGTTGGCAACCCCCAAGTCGTGCGAAGGATGTTCAGTGACTTCTTGGGTTCGCCAACTACTATCAGGCTTTCATCCCTGGGTTTGCTGCCTTGACAGCCCCCCTCACCCGGCTCCTGCAGAAGAAGACTCTGTTTCAGTGGAACGCTCCAGAACAACGGGCTTTCCAGGCTTTCTAGGAAGCCTTCATGAAGGAGCCCATCTTGAAGCATCCTGACCCGCAACAGCCATTTGTCGTGGAGGCGGACGCCTCTGACATTGCCATTGAGGTGGTGTTACTCCAGGCAATGACGCCCAGCGGTACCCTCTTCCCTTGCGCGTAGCATTCACGAAAACTGAACCCTTTGGAGCGCAATTATACTATCTGGAAGAAGGAGCTGCTGGCCATCAAAGTGGCATTCGAGGCCTGGAGGTATCATCTGGAGGGAGCGCAGCATCAAATCGAGGTCCGGACAGACCATAAGAATTTGGAAAGCCTGCAGACCGCTCGGAATTTGAACCAACGCCAGATCCGATAGTCTCTTTTCTTTGTGAGGTTCAACTTCCGAGTTAAGTACATACCTAGCAGGCACAATCAGAGCAGATGCTCTGTCCAGGAAGCCCGAATATTCCCGAGTGGAAGACAAGCTTCTGCCCAGGACAGTGATCCCCATCGAGTCTTTTGCTGCGGTGCGGGAGCCGGTTGATATGCAGGCTCGGATCCGGGAGGCACAGCAGAAGGATGTGTGGGTGGCTCAGCAGAAGGAGGAGGTGGGGCCAGATTCTCCTTGGACGGTCATGGATGGACTCTTGTATTATCGTGACCGGCTCTACGTTCCGGGAGGGCTACTCAGGGGACTCATCCTCGGCCAGTGTCACGATAACCCAGTGGCAGGGCATTTTGGCCTGTTCAAGACCCTGAACCTGGTCTCCCGTACCTTCTGGTGGCCCCGAGTCCGACATGACGTCCAGACCTATGTCACTTCCTGTATGCCATGTAGGCAGGTGAAGTCAGTGACAGGGGGCCCGCCTGGATTACTGCAGCCCTTGCTGACACCCAAAAGACCCTGGGGGGCTATGTCCATGGACTTTCTGACGAATTTACCCCCGTCTTCCGGTTTTACAACAGTGTATGTGGTGGTGGACATGCTGACCAAGATGGTGCATTTCATCCCCTGTCAGCCTGCGCCACTAGTCGTATGTTCATTCAGCAGGTGTTTCGGCTACATACCTCCCTGATAGAGTCGTCTCTGATAGAGGGGCCCAGTTTACAGCCCGTTTCTGGCAGGAGTTGACGCATGCGTTGGATATCAAGATTTGCCTCTCGTCCGCGCATCATCCTCAAACTGACGGGGGAACCGAGAAGGTCATTGGTATTCTGGAACAATATCTGCGCTGCTACGTCAATCTGCAGCAAAACAATTGGGTGGACTATCTGGCCATAGCTGAGTATGCATTCAACAATTCGCAGCACACCTCCACACAGATGACACCGTTCTTGGCCAATGTGGGATATCACCCCTGGTTTTTCCCCCTTTCTCCCGTGGACTCACCAGATCCGGCAGCGAACAACTACATGGCAGAGTTACAGGTAATCCATCGATTGGTGCGACGTCAGTTAGAGAAGGCCAAGGCCGATTACAAAAGGTTTGCTGATCGGTCAAGGCGGGATATGCCTCCACTATCGGTGGGAGATTGGGTCTGGTTGTCCACCAGGAACCTACCGTCAACACGGCCGGTGAGAAAGTTAGATCACCGATATTTAGGACCATTCCCAATTGAGGCTGTCATCAATCCAGTCGCCTATTGCTTAACTCTGCCACGTTCCCTGCGCATGCACCCAGTCTTTCATCGGTCTCTGTTGGTCCCTGAGCAACCGGCCTGTGCACTCCGCCGAGCGGAACCTCCCCCATCAGGACATCGTGATGGAGACAGCACCCCTGAGAACGAGGTTGCCAGCATCAAGGACTCCCGTTGACTGAAAGGTCGTTTCCAGTACCTGATTGAATGGAAAGGCTACGGACCAGAGGAGTTCACCTGGGAGGACATGACCACCGTTCATGCTCCTGCTTTGGTGTCTGCTTTTCATGAACAATTTCCATTCCGACCGCATCCAGATCGGCAGACCCAGGGGAAGGGCCCTGCGGTGCGGGATAGTGTTGTGATTCAGGGTCAGCCTGTGGGTTCGGCAGTTGTGCTGGACGATTCAGAGGAGGAGGAGGAGGAGGGGATTGGAGAGCCTGCAGAGGAGGACAGTTCTGAGGCATCGCAGAGCTCTCAGCCAGGCCCCTCTCATCTGGTTACTACGCAGACCCAGCTGTGTGAGCCTGACAGCATGGATGAAGATGACCCACAGCTGGCCTTGTTCAAGGATGCCCAAAGCAGGAGGGAGTCAAGCAGGAGTAAACAGAGGAAGGCAATGGGACACCTCGGGAGGAGGCAAAGAGAAGCCACACCTTGAAACTGTTTAAAAGGGGAATGTGTGGGAGGTGCTGGTTGCTGAAGGCAACCATTTGAACAGCTTCTGTTTTAGTGGTTCGTATTTGTTTTGCTAAGTTTGCTGTTTAGGATCTGTTTTGTGTGAATAAATTTGGCGGACTTACTTCCAGCCTTTTGCCTTTTGAAAAGGGGTTGTCCCTGACATTTCTGCAGGGCCGGTAGTAGGCTGGAACAGAACAGGAGGATCTGGACAGACTCGAACACTGGGCACTATCTAACAAAATTAAATTCAATTGTGAAAAAAGTAAGGTTCTGCATTTAGGCAGGAAAAATCAAATGCACAGGTATAGTGGTGGTACCTTGCTCAATAGTAGTAACTGTGAGAGAGATCTCAGAGTCCTAGTGGACAATCACTTAAATGTGAGCCAGCAGTGTGCTGCAGCTGCCAAAAAAGCCAACACAGTGCTAGGCTGCATTAACAGAGGGATAGAATCAAGATCACGTGAAGTACTAATACCACTTTACAATGCCTTGGTAAGGCCACACCTGGAATACTGCATCCAGTTTTGGTCACCACGATGTAAAAAAGATGTCGAGACTCTAGAAAGGGTACAGAGAAGAGCAACAAAGATGATTGGGGGACTGGAGGCTAAAACATATAGGGAACGGTTGCTGGAATTG
The DNA here is from genome assembly GCA_024449315.1 of Daboia siamensis. Taxonomy (NCBI): domain Eukaryota; kingdom Metazoa; phylum Chordata; class Lepidosauria; order Squamata; family Viperidae; genus Daboia; species Daboia siamensis. Next base: position 610,278 of record JAKJMR010018015.1, on the reverse strand, counting down.
GGTATGTGTAGTTTAATGAAGAGAAGGGTGAGGGGTGACATGATAGCTGTGTTCCAATATCTCAGGGGCTGCCACAAAGAAGGAGTCAAGCTATTCTCCAAAGCACCTGAAAGCAGAACAAGAAGCAATGGATGGAAACTAGTCAAGGAGAGAAGCAACCTAGAACTAAGAAGAAACTTCCTGACAGAACAATTAACCAGTGGAACAACCTTCCTCCAGAAGTGGTGAAGGCTCCAACACTGGAAGTTTTTAAGAAGAGACTGGCCAGCCACTTGTCTGAAATGGTATAGGGTTTCCTGCCTGAGCAGGGGGTTGGACTAGATGACCTCCAAGGTCCCTTCCAACTTCTTCTTCTTCTTCTTCTTCTTCTTATTATTATTATTATTATTATTATTATTATTATTATTATTATTATTATT
>JAKJMR010018015.1:574777-609849 GCA_024449315.1 Daboia siamensis | reverse complement strand
TTATTATTATTATTATTATTATTATTATTATTATTATTATTATTATTATTATGTATTCTAGATAAATGTAATGTATTAAGAACTTTATCTTTAATCACAACTGTTCAATTTCCAAGCTATCAATTGGAAGAGATCAGACTGACAATCCTTAAAGGAGGTTCTTTATATTGGAAACCCCACTTTAGTGAGACACAAATGGTTCTATTAGAATTACCCTCCTCATTATGTTTCTGAGTAAGAGAATAAGAAGAATAGAAACAATTATGCAAATCTTTTTGGCCACTAGGATATCTGACCATCTAGATTTAGAAATCTTGTCAGGAAGCACTGAGCATTTTTCTTCTTCCTCCTCCTCCTCTTTCTCCTCCTCCTCCTATCTTAGCAGCTGCCACAGGAGGAAAAGTTCATCAGCAACTGCCAGGGAAATAAAAGTAGTAGGCACCCCTGCACTGTGCCACTGCTGCCGTTCTTCAGACCTTCTTTTTTTCCCTTTTCTTCTCTTCCTCTTTCTCCTTTTCCTACCTTAGCAACCACCTCAGAAGGAAAAGTTAATTAAACAGTTGAAAGTTTATTAGCAGCTGCCATAGGAGTAAAAGTAGCAGGCAACGCCATCCTGCTGCCATTGCTGCCACCATTCTTCAATCCTCCTTTTTCTTCTTTTCCTCCTACTGCTTCCCTAGCAGCTGCGTTGGGAAGAAAAGTTCATTACCAGCTGCTATGGGAGGAAAAGTAGCAGATGCCCTGCACCATGCCACTGCTAACGCCAATCTTCAATCCAAGCCTGGCTGAAGAGCTAATGTTCTAAAGATGGTCTCTGGAGGGACTGCACCAGGCTGATTCCTGTTAACTATGTGTTTAGTATTAGCTATCAATCCAATTCTGCCCAAAATGAATTTAACATGTGAACTTCTTAAGAAGGCAAAAGTGAAAGTTGAAGCTAGCAAGGATGTGAGGGCAATCCAGGAACTTTTCTTACACTATATTACTGGACAAGTTTAGAAATTGTTAGCTTATCTGCTGTTTGCATCTGAGAGCAAGGACTTTGATAATCTCTTTTGAAAGATTGCTTTAATCCCAAATGAAGAAGGTACAGGATTTTGCTTGACCGCTGTGAATCAGCCAACAGAAATGTCTTGCTAGCTGCCTGAGCTGGAAATGGAATTTCTTATTATCAGAAGCTTCTGTGTTTCCCTTCCTCCAAACTCCCAAAATATATTGTAAGTTTCTGAACCATTAAAAACAAGTGGAGCTCTGTTTTAAATTTCTTTCTAGAAATCTTATAGGCTTTACCTCTCTCTGATCTTAATCTTCTCGTTTGAGAAGATTGAAATGATTCTTCTTCATTGGAAATCGTAATTTAGGAAGATAGAAGCTATTTTTGGCTTGGCAACTAGTTCTTTTGCGGTCTGGAAATGATGGCAATATCTTCTCTGAATTCCTGTCTGTTATCTCTGAGGCATATACTTCCCAGCCTATCTGGGGAGAAATTAAAGCACAGCTTTTTGATTCACATTTGTCTTCTGACCTGGTTAAGCTTTTGTATAGTCAGGAACAGCATTTCCTTTGTTTAATGCTACAGCATCAATCAGATTACCTGTGGATTGAAGCCAGGATAGAAAGACCAGCCAACAGGCTCCCCTGCATGATCTGTGGGACGCTTCAGCAGTTGTTACTAATCTGATCAGTTGGAGATCAAAAGAAAGTCTTGCTATATTTGAAGTCTATAGTTGCATTCTGCTCAAAGACATAACAGCCTATTAAGTTAGGCTGTGAAAGAATGAAGCCAACAAAAATAGAGCAGTAGAGTGTACAGAAAAGAATATTGTTATTATTTTAAAAAGACAAATTGGTCAAAGTTTAGGCATTCAGGAGCTCCACTGAGACCCAACCACTCTGCTCATTAAGCTAATCTGGGAGAAATATGGTGAAATAATTGAAGATTGGGCTGTGTCTACTTGTTGCAGGATAAGGTCATATTCCAAGGTGGAAAATGTGTTTCAAGAATTAGGGATAAAAAGGACTGCTTTTTTTTTTCTAAAGTGCCTAGAACATATGTGGCTTCAAATGAGTCACTCTTACAATTTTTCAGTGGGTCTTATTTCTCATTGTTGGCTTGAGCTATGAATAATCCTAATTAATGTCTCACTACATGAATGTTTTTAGCCATGCTTATTGTGACATTTCAATAGAGGTTTGCAATTTCAAGCACATTTACCCTATTAGTGTCTGCATGTTTCATATGAACTCATTTAAAGAATCTGCATTAAACAAATGATAACATATAAAAGCAAAATTAAAATATGCAGCAAACTCACTGAAACAGCACTCTTTTTCCCCTGAAATTACAACTTAGTGTAAGGATCCAACTCTCTCAAAATCCATCAGCTGTTATAATCACATCCATTTTAAGCTGTTTTTACATATTTTATTTCTGTTCCCTGAATTTCTAACTAAGAACTGGTGAAAAAAAAATTGAAATGCTATTTTTCTATTTAAAAAATAGTGATGCAAGATAAATAATATTAAAAGTGTCAGTTCATAGTGTAATGGGAATTCTATTTCCATACAATGCAGTATTATAAGATGTATAAAATGTACATATATTATGATTTAGTATAGAATTCTCTTTAAAGAATACATGCACATTTTATCCCAAACAGTTTTGTCTTGATAATTAGATGATTATATTTAAATCTTATAAGATTTGACTTAAAAAAGCACTCTGCACTGAAGTCTATCTGATTTTTCTTTTATAAATTTTATTTCTTACTGTGGAAAGCAACTAAACAAATTAAGGACATTTAAAAAGATTGGAACATACATCGGAAAAACTTGTATTATAGTAGCATTAAGAATCTTTGTCATTCCTATGAACTCTCTGAGACACATAGAAACATAGAATTATAGGGCTGGAAGGGACCTTGGAGGTCTCCTAGTTCCAATTCCTTGCGCAAGGCAGCAGATGTAATGCCATCCCAGACAAATGGCTGTCCAATCTTTTCTTGAAAACCATGTATTTGAGAAAAACTAATGGTTTTTTTTAAAGCTGGAGTCCAAGATGGCGCTGCCTTGGGAGGAGAGGCGATAGACGGCCGAGCCTCTTGTTGTTTTTCAGGCCTCCTGTGGCGATATTCTGCTATTTCCAGCCCTGGAGAGGCTGGGAGAAGCAGAGGGGGAATCTTTGGAGGCGAGGTGTAATTCAATCACCTCGCTGGAAAAAGGAAAGCACCCCGAAGATCCGGAGACTTGAAAGAGGGCCGCGGTTTGGCAGCCCCGAAGCCAATGACTTGGCAGTTTGAGAAGAAGCAGGGTAGTGAGAAAGAGTGGAAGAGAATTTAAAGACTTTCTGAACGAGCGCCGGCGGGGTGCTAAGCAGATGTGAAAGGAGCGGCAGCCAGTTATCGGGGGTGGTTTTGGCAACGAATATTTTTCTTTCTTTCTTTTCTTTTCTTTTTTTTTTTTTGTTACCCCTTTTGTCTTTTGCTGCCGTGAATGCTGATTAGAGGCTTTAAATGGACTTGTCTACGAATATGACATGATTGGTGGAAGCTTTCTCTTCCCTGAAAAAGTTAGTGTATTGATTTGCGGACTTATAGAAACTGACAGATATTGATGTGACTCCTTCTTTCTTTCTTTTTTCTACCTAAAGAGCGGAAGTGAAATTATTAGAAGGAAGTACAGGGTTTGTGATAAAGTATCTGGGAAAGAGTTAACCTGTGGTGTACAGTAGTGTGGAGAAACCTCCTGGGACAAACTGAAATGTCTTTAACGACAACGTCAACTAAAACCTTAAGGAAGGCCCCTACCTTGACAGCAGCGGCCTCTCCGGTTATGACGCCACCAGGGGTTAGGAAGTCGATGGAGAGCCTACCAGTGACAGAAAAATCTGCTACAATTCAAGGGACTTATACGCTACAAAATATGCAGGACATAATGGAGAGGAATTTTGACAGCCTGAAGGCTGAGTTGGGGGACATGAGAGAGGAGATGAAGGAAATTAAAGGAAAATTGGGTGTAATCCAGGTGACTCTGGATACGCATGAAGAGCGAATTAAAACAGTAGAAAAGGACTCTGAGAATATGGAGAAGTGGATGGAGAAATGGGAGCACAGGTGCACGCAAGCATCCAAGAAGCTGGAAGATGACATGGTGTACCTGGAGATGGAGAAAGCGGCCTTTTTTTTGCACTTCCAAAATGTGACGGAAGACAGAGAAGAACAGCTGGAAGAAGTGGTAGGAGAAATGATTGCAGACCTGGTGGGGAAAGAGAAAAAAGAGGTTCGGTGCGATATTGATGAGGCTTCTCGAGTTTATACCAATTATGCTAGGCGATACAGCTTCCCTAGGGAAGTGCATGTTAGGGTTACCAAAAAGGCGCTTAGAGATGAAGTGCTTCATAGAGCTAGAGATAAACCAATTCAGTATAAAGGCCGTTCGGTTACAATTCTTAAGCAACTGCCAAGAAGGGTCTGAGAGCAACGTCAACGCTATCAATTTGTTACTTCGCAATTGAGGAAAAAAGGTGTGACATATAAATGGCTGCTTCCAGAGGGGCTCCTGGTGATGTGGGAAGACCGAAAGATAAAGATTGAGAGTCTACGCAACGCACAAGATTTCTATAAAAATTTTTGTGGGACTAGTGATCAGGAGAGTGATGGAGAAGTGGAGAGTAGAAGTCAGAGGGAGGAGAGGAATCTGGAGAGAGCGGAGGGGGGAGGGGGAGGGGGTGGAGAGGGAAAGGGAGAAGAATATAAGAGGGTAACTAGACAGACTACCAAATCTAAGGCCCCACGTAAGTAAGGATATGTCAAGGGGTGAATTTTTTGACACTCAATGTTAATGGTCTCAATGCTCCTGTTAAGAGAAAAAATATCTTAACCAGATTAAGGAAATGTAGAGCTGATGTATTATGCCTTCAGGAAACTCATATTAAGAAAAGCCAAATTAATTTGTTGAGTTACCCTAAACTAGGGAAATTATTTGTAGCGTCTGCTGAGGAGAAAAAGAAAGGTGTAGCAATGTATGTTAAGGAGTACTTGTGTCCTAAAGAATTATGGGTGGACCCGGAGGGGAGAAGCCTGATGCTGGAGATAGAAACGGTGGGAAGCAAAGTGTTATTGGTAGGCATATATGCACCTAATAATAATCAGGGAGACTTTTTCCAGAAAATGTATCGGAAAATATTAGATCTGGAGTATGAGCAGATGTGTCTCTTGGGGGACTTTAATACGGTGGTAGATAGGGCTAAGGATTACAAAACAGGGAGGGTTGATTTGAAGAAGAAAAAAGGGAAAGATAGGAGGGTCTTACCCAAAGTATTTAAGGATATGTGTGAAGAATTTGGCCTTAGGGATATATGGCGTGTGATTAACCCAGCCTCTCAACGTTATATCTACTCCTCCTCCAGGCATAACTCATGGTCTAGGTTGGATATGGTATGGTTGTCGGATGGACTGATACCTTATGCAAAAGATGCCATGATTTTGACGAACGAATGGGCGGACCACAACCCGGTGGCTATTACATTGATAAGGGGGAGTAGAGTGAGGAGTAGATGGATGATGAGCCTGGAGACCCTGAAGGATACGGTTTTTGTACAAAAAATTAAACAAGAGATGAGTTTGGTTTTTTTAGAAAATAGGACGGAAGGGATGCCCCTACAATACTTTGGGATACGGCTAAAGCTTATTTGAGAGGCTTGATAATAAAACAGATGGCAGTTAAACGTAGGAAGAAGGAGGAAAGTAGGAGGCAAATTGCTGAGCAACTTACTAAGGCAGAGAAGGCTCTCTAGGTAAACCCACAGAAAGTGTATGGGAAGGAGCTGGTGGATTTTTGGAGGCATAAACTCAACCTTGTGGACCAAGAGAAAATAGCACGTCAAATTAGGGTGGCGAGGCAGAACTATTTTGAATATGCCAATAAGCCAGGGAGATGGCTTAGCTACAGAATAAGGAAAGAGAAGGAAACTAGAAGAATTGAGCAGTTAGAGGGGGACACTGATAGGGGATAAAGAAGGGATAGAAAAGATAGCGATTGAGTTTTTTACAGAATTATATCAGGAAGAAAAGGATCCTGAGGAGAGGATTAAACAATACCTGACGGAGTCAGACCTTCCTAAGTTATTTCCTAATGAGAAAGAGGCCTTAGATCAGGAGATAACAATAGCAGAAATTGAAAAAGCGGTCAGACAACAGAAATGTCAAAAAACCCCACGCACTGAGGGAATTCCTACAGAATTGTATAAGGTATTAGTGGAAGCGTTGGGAAAACATATGAAAGATCTATTTAATGAAATTTTGGATGAGGCTATAGTCCCGCAAACTTGGTTGGAGGCAAATATTAGTTTGATTCCTAAGGATGACTTCCCTTCGAAGCATATTAAAAATTATAGGCCAATATCCCTTCTTAATTCAGATTATAAAATATTTGCGACAATAATTGCGGATAGATTAAAAATTTACTTAAACCAATTCATACATACAGACCAGAATGGGTTCCTTCCCACTAGACAAATAAAAGATAATCTCAGAATTATATTAAATGTTCTGGAGTATTATGAAAGCCGACCAGATAAACAATTACCTTTAATATTTATCGATGCTCTAAAAGCATTCGATAGGGTTGTGATTTCCTAATGTGTCAGTTGGAACATATGGAGTTTGACGCTAAATTCCGTAATATGATTAAAGCAATCTATACTAAGCAGGAAGCGAGACTGTTGATAAATGGGAATTTAACTGTCAAATTTGATATCTGTAAGGGCACTAGGCAGGGTTGTCCACTCTCCCCACATTTATTTATCCTAACCTTAGAACCCCTATTGAGAATAATAAGGAAAGATGAAGAGATTACTGGGCTTCAGATAAGAGACCAAATTTATAAATTGCAGGCGTTTGCAGATGATATGGTCTTCGTTTTGGAAAACCCTTTGGAATCCAGCACGGAATTACTAAAAAGGATTGAGGAATTTGGAAACGTGGCTGGTCTAAAAGTAAATAAAGATAAGACAAATATATTGACGAAAAATCTTTCAAATAGAAAAATTAACAGATGCTAGAGGACACTACAGGGTTTAAAATCGTGAAGAAGGTGAAATATTTAGGAATCTGGTTGATGGGAAGATGTTCAAGTATTAGGGAGGATAATTATTCTAAATTACTGATACAAACAAAAATGGACCTAGGAAAATGGGGTAGGATACAGTTGTCATTATTAGGAAGGGTAAAGGTAAAGGTAAAGGTTCCCCCGCACATGCGTGCTAGTCGTTTCCGACTCTAGGGGCCGGTTCTCATCTCCGTTTCAAAGCTGAAGAGCCAGCGCTTGTCCGAGGACGTCTCTGTGGTCATGTGGCCGGCATGACTAGATGCCAAAGGCGCACGGAACGCTGTTACCTTCCCACCGTAGTGGTCCCTATTTTTCTACTTGCATTTTTACATGCTTTCGAACTGCTAGGTTGGCAGAAGCTGGGACAAGTAACAGGCGCTCACTCTGTTACGCGGCACTCGGGATTCAACCCGCCAAACTGCCGAACTTTCGAACTGCTAGGTTGGCAGAAGCTGGGACGAGTAACAGGCGCTCACTCTGTTACGTGGCACTCAGGATTTGACCCGCCAAACTGCTGACCTTCTGATCGACAAGCTCAGTGTCCTAACCCACTAAGCCACCGCGTCCCTATTAGGAAGGGTAGCCACAGTGAAATCTTATGTTTTGCCGAAATGGAATTTTCTTTTCCAGACAGCACCAGTTAAACCTTCGCTGAAATTTTTAAGAGTTAGAGGGGGTAGTTTCTAGATTCGTATGGCAGGGGAAACGGCCCAGGATTGGGAAAAAAATGATGCAAGAAATTAAGGAAAGAGGGGGCCTTGGCCTACTGAACTGGGAACTTTACTATCAGGCTGCCCTCTTAGTTTGGGGCAAGGAATGGATAAGTTTAAGGAATAATCGATTGTTGAGTCTGGAAGGATTTGATTTGCTGCAGGGATGGCATCCAGCTCTTTGGCGGGAAGGTACTCCTCCAAGCAAACAGTTTACTCACCACTACATAAGGGATATACTGATTCGGAATTGGGATAAGGGCTAAGTACTATGCGCAAATTCCGTATTGGTTATCAACCTTGGAAGTCTTGACCCATCCGACCCTACTCAAGAAGGGAAGAAGACCAACTTACAAAGAACTTTTAGATAGCGGGGGAGAACTCAAAACACGACAAGATCTGGCTCAGCAAGGGTTTCAATTGGAGTGGTGGGCCTACCTGCAGATCCAGTTAAGGTATAAGAAAGATAAGGAAGGAAGGGGTATTTATCTGAATCTGCAGGAATTGGATAAGATTCTGCTGGGTCCGGAGAAAGGGATGATATCTAAGTGCTATAAACTGCTGCTAACTAGGGTAGTAGGGGAGGAGGTGGTAAAAGATGCGATGATTGCCTGGGGGAAGAATTTTGGTTATGCATTTCCACTTGAGAAATGGGAAGAGATTTGGTGGACTAATATGAGGCTGGTGGTTTCCACGCCATATAAGGAGAACATATACAAAATGCTTTATAGATGGCATCTCCCTCCGGCTAGACTTTCCAAAATGTTCCCCAGATTGTCGGCCGATTGTTGGAAGTGTGGTAAAGGGATTGGCACATACTATCACTTATGGTGGACATGCCCGGAAGTGGTTAGATATTGGATGAGGATCCAAAAATGGATAGAGGAAATCACAGGGTGTTTAGTTGATCTTAAACCAGAGACCTATCTGCTTGGCTCCAGGCCTGGAAATATTAAGAAGGATATATGGTATTTGGTTTTACATATCTTAACGGCGGCAAGGATGGGGTATGCTCAATTTTGGAAGGCAAATCATACCCCACCGGATGAAGTTAATTAGGAGAATACTTGATTGTGCAGAAGCAGACACATTGACCAAGAAGTTGAAGGGTAAATAAGAGACACCAGCATTTCTATCATGGAATAAATGGTATATTTGGATGGATAAAAGATTAAAGAAATGAGGGTGGCTTGGAGGTTGGTCAAAAATGAAGTGATATAGTCTTTGTTAATGAATAAGCTTTGGAGTTGGATGGTTATAAGAGACTTAATGAGTGACTTCCGGGTGGCAAGGCGCCGCCGACAGCTGTTTTCGGGTTGTCAGCTCCGCGGCTTTGTAGAACCGCCGAAAACAGCGCCGATCAGCTGTTTCGGCGGTTCGAAAGCCCCCTCCTCGGGAGAAGAGGAGGGGGTGAGTATCCAGGTAGGGGAAGGGCTCTCCGGGGCCGCCAGAGCTTAAAGTTCTGGCGGCTGAAGGATCGAGCCCCCCCGAAGCCTGGATTTCTCCGGGCTGCGCAGCGTTTCTGCTCCGTGCCTTTTGGAGCAGAACAAGGCGAACGCAACCATCCCTGCTTACAGGAATGGATTTTGGAAGACAGGAAAGCAGGCAGAGCGATGCAAGAGAATAAGGAGTAAGTGAACTTTGGATCTTTGGCTCAATCCACATTGAAGACCCTGAAAGTGAAAGTGCGTAGTTGCAATATTGGAAAAAATGGCGGCTAAATCTTCTAAACTTACTAAAAGTGCGGGGGCTTCCCCCCTGCCGCAATCTTCATTGCAAGTTTTAGCACCTCCTGCACCTTCACCTTCGCCTGTTCTAACAGTTAAAGTTTTGCAAGATGCTTTGGAAAAGCATTCACAGCAATTAGCTGAAATCATGGATGAAAAGTTGGAGAAGTTTACAGTAATAAGGGAGGACATCTTGCTTGCATTTCAAGGCATGGCGATATATATTGAACGCTTGGACGAAAGAGTGGAGGACTTCAGTCAAAATAATATTAAATTGGATGCAAAGATATTAGACATTGAGAATGTGGTGGATAAAATTGATAATGACCTGACACTGGTACAGTACCATGAAATGGAATTTGCTGTGAGAATTAGGGGTCTTAAAGAGAATCCTAAGGAAGATTTGAAGAAAATAGTCTCTGTCGCTTTGGAAGACGTGTTGGGACGGCCAGCTGAAGGAATTGTAGAAGAAATAGATAAAATCTTCCGTGTTAATTCCTGGATTGCAAGACAAAGAAAACTACCTAGAGATGTGGTTGTTTATTTTACAAAGAGAGCAACCAGGAATGAAGTTATTCAAGTTTCTTACAATACTAAGCTTGTGATTGCAGAGCAAGAAGTCTTGGTTTTAAAAGAGATCCCTCCAAAAATTTTAAGGAAAAGAAAGGAATTTGCATTTCTGGCACAGGAGCTTAAGCGACGTGACATCAAGTTTAGATGGGAGATCCCAGTGGGTATGGTGGTAATGTATCAAGACACAAGATACCGTTTTGCTACAGTGATGCAGGCACGTGATTTTTATAGCAATGTTTTAAAAGCAATCCCCATACCACTTTTGGAATCAACAAAGAAGAATGGGGAGGGAAAGTCTCAAGGTGCTGAAGGAACACAGACAGATGAGAAAGCAGCAGGAGTGGATCAAATTTCAACAGTATCAGAAGAAGTAAGAGACCAGAGGATTACGCGTGCTGCTTTGAGACGAATGAGACGTGAGCAAGAGCAGGATCAGCAGAATGTTGTGGAACCTCCAAAGCGTACCTATAGCGAAGCTGTGGGAGGGGCGCGACCTAAAAATGTGAAGGGGATCTTGGAAGACGTGCTCCAAAAGCTTCGGGTCGCCAAAAATGGCGACTAAGTTTTTAACTTGGAATGTCAATGGATTAAATTCACCACAGAAGAGAAAGAAAATCTTTCAATATTTAAAACAATTTAAGACTGATGTTATTTGCTTACAAGAAACACATATTAGAGCTATGGACCAAAAGTACTTATTAAATTCAAGATTAGGCACACAATTTATTGCTTCTGCAACAAATAAGAAAAATGGAGTGGTTATTTATGTTAAGAATACAATTACAGCAGAGTTAATCGAAGCAGATCAACAAGGAAGATATGTTATTGTGGACTTGTTAATAGAAGGCCAAATAACACTTTTGGTTGGATTATATGCTCCTAATCAACAGCAAGCTGACTTTTATAGTTTATTACACAGCAAGATTACCCAATTGGATTATAAATCTTTTATTTTTATGGGAGATTGGAATAGTGTTTTGAATGTACAAATGGATAAGAGTGGATCTTACAGAAGTACCCCAAGTCATGCTAAACTGCCTAAGTCTTTTTTTGAGATGATGGATGATATGGAACTACGTGATGTTTGGAGGGAAAGGAATTTACAAGAAAAAGACTATACTTTTTTTTCTGATAGACATCAATCTTTTTCTAGGATTGATTTTATATTAGTGACTAATGATCTTTTTTTTTAGGACTAAGAAGATAAAGATCTGTTCAAGAACTATGTCTGATCATAGTCCAGTTTGGTTAGAGATTGGAAAAGACATTAGAGAAAGACGTTCCTGGCGATTAAATGAGAATCTGTTTAGAAATCAGGAAAATGTGGAAGAATGTAAAAAACAGATGAAGGTTTTTTTTGAAACAAATATGCATAAGGGTACCTCTATGGAAATGGTATGGGATGCTAGTAAGGCGTACATGAGAGGTGTGTTGATATATCTCAATAATAAATACAGACGTAATTTGGAATTCAGGAGGAAGGAATTAGAGAAAGAGATTAAGGAAAAAGAAAAGGCTTTAATTTTGAACCCATCGGATGTGAAGATCAAAGAGGTTATTAAGTTATTAAGAGGACAATTTGACAAGTTAATGGCTGATCAGGTGGCAACTAATCTACGGTTCGCAAGGCATAATACTTTTTGCAAAGCCAATAAACCAGGTAGATGGTTAGCTTATATGTTAAGGAAGAAGCAAAGGGCTTCTAATATAGATAAAATAGAACATAAGGGAAAGGTTGTGTATCAGCAGAATCTTATTAAGGAAACTTTTGTTGATTTTTATTCTAAATTATATGCTAGAGATAAGATTAATGAAACAGACATTGATGTATATTTAAAAGACGTAAGCATCCCGGTTCTTACGCAAGAACAAAAAGAAGAGATGAATCAACTGATAACTGAGGAAGAAATATTCTTGGCAATTAAACAGTTAAAAGTGGGTAAAGCGCCTGGTACGGATGGTTTGACTGCTGTGTATTATAAAAATCTATAGTTTGAGATGATAAAGCCATTAAAGGAACTGTTTCAGACAATTCAAAAAGGGGGTGGAGTGCCTCCCTCTTGGAAAACTGCTTTTATTTCTTTGATCCCAAAAGAAGATCAGGATGTTACTCAAGCAAGAAATTATAGGCCAATATCACTTTTGAATACGGACTACAAGATATTTGCTAAGGTTTTAGCCAGTAGATTGATGAGGGTATTGCAACAGGTATTTCATGGTGATCAAACTGGGTTTATAAGTGGTAGACAAATGAAAAATAATGTGAGACATATAGTTGATTTGTTGGAATTTTTGGAAAGGAATAACCAGATCCCTGCAGCATTGATCTTTTTGGATGCTGAAAAAGCCTTTGATCAATTGGATTGGAAATTTTTGATGAAAGTATTAGATAAAATGAATTTTGGGGATGAATTTTTACAACCAATTAGGGCATTATATCAAAAGCAAACAGCTCGAATAATTGTGAATAATAGTTTGACTGAAATGTGTAATATTGAAAAGGGTACGAGGCAGGGGTGCCCGTTATCACCCTTATTATTTGTTTTAACGTTGGAGATATTACTGATTAAAATACGGAATTCGGAAATAATTAAGGGAATTCAAATAAGAGACCAGGATTATAGATTGAGGGCGTTTGCGGATGATCTGGTTATTACGTTGACACACCCAGAAAATTCTCTTATGGAATTGATGGAGTTAATATTGCAATATGGGAAAGTTTCTGGATTTAAGGTTAATATACAAAAAACTAAAATGTTATCTAAAAATATGACAGTATTACAAAAGGTAGCTTTAGAAAGGTTAACTGGATTTGAAATTGTTGAAAGGGTCAAATATTTGGGGGTATACTTGACACCCTCAAACGTAAAATTATATAAAAATAATTATGAAAAGTTATGGAACAAAGTGCAAAAAGAATTGGATAGTTGGAAAAAATTACAATTGTCATTATTGGGAAGAATTGCGGCAGTAAAAATGAATGTTCTGCCAAAATTTCTATTTTTGTTTCAAATGATACCCATTCTTAAAAAGGATTCAAACTTGGAGGAATGGCAGAAGGGTATTAATAAATTTGTTTGGGCAGGGAAAAGGCCACGGGTTAAATTTAAAATTATGCAGGATACGCGTGAAAGAGGTGGTCTAAAAATGCCCAATCTTAAATTATATTATGAAGCTGCTGCATTATCAGCCATAAGTGATTGGATTAATTTAACACAAGGGAGACTATTAAATCTTGAAGGGCATGATTTGCTATTTGGTTGGCATGCATATTTATTGTATGACAAGAAGGTAGACAATGTGTTTAAAATGCATATTTTGAGACATGCTTTGTTGCGAGTTTGGAAAAAGTATAGACATAAGTTAAACTACAAGATACCTTTATGGGCAATACCCAAACATGCAATAGAGAATATAAATGTTGGATTCAAACATGATGTGACTACATATAAGGAAATTTTGAGTTTGGAGAGGAATGTATGGTGTTTGAAGCCATATAATTTTTTACGAGGAAAAAAGATTGTTCAGACCTGGTTTCAGTATGGGCAATTACAAGCTAGGTGGAAAGAGGATCAGAAAATTGGTTTTTTAATGGATGATGAAAATTTGGTAAAGCAAATTAGAAATCAGGGCTCAGCACATATCAAACGGATATATCTTGCATTGATAAGAGATTGACTCAGAAACAGAAATTGTTAAGGACTGTATGATAAAATGGGCACAGAATATTCAGGAAGTTATCACAATGGACACTTGGGAAAAGATTTAGGTGAGAAATGTAAAATTTACGCAAGCTCAAAACTTAAGAGAGAACTTTTATAAAATGTTTTATAGGTGGCATTTAGATCCTAAAAAGTTAGCAAGTATGTATCCGAATTATCAGCCTAAATGTTGGAGATGTGGTGGCGAAGACGCAACGTACTTTCATATATGGTGGACTTGTAAAAAGATCAAAGCATTTTGGATTAAAATTTGGTGGAATATGCAGAAGATATTCAAGAAAAGGATAAAGTTTTGTCCGCAATTGTTTTTACTGGGCATTATTACTGATACTACCTAATCTGATGCTGAACTTAATTACGGCAGTGAGACTCTTAATAGGGCAATACTGGAAGAAGGAAGAACTGCCGACTATAGAGGAATGGACCTTAAAAGTTTCCAACCTGGCGGAAATGGCGAAGATTTCAGCATATTTGAAAGACCATTCGCAACAACGATATATTGTGGAGTGGAAAAAATGGATTGATTACATCCAGAATAAATATGGGACTAAAAAGTTTCATCTAGCATTTGAATAAGTATATTGCTTGTAGTCAACTTATAAGAGCTAAAGTGCGTGAGACTTAATAGTTTATTGTTATTAGTATATGGTAGTTTATGATTGTTTTTTTTTACTTTTATACCTTGTATTCAGCTCTGGGAAGTCGGGGAGGGGGGAGGGGGGAAGGGGAGGGTGAGAGGGTGGGATAGGGTTGGGAAGGGAGGGGGGGTGGCGGATGGGATGTTAAAGATAAAATGTATTGAAAAACTTTTCAATAAAAAAAAAGAGACTTAATGAGTGGAATATAATTGTTAGTTTAGAAGTAGATAATGTAAAATTTTTGAAATGGTTTTCAATTTTTTTATTTCTTCATTTTTTGTTTATTGTAAATGTTTTTTTTTGTCTTTGTTGGTGTATGGTATGTTTTTAACACAAAATGTAAATATTTATATTTAAAAAAAAGAGAAAAACTAATGAAGTACTCCTCTTTTAAATCAGTGATCTTGCAGAAATTAAACAATCTTAGTTACTTACAACCATATTATAGGCATCAGGAACCTCTATTTCAAACTGAAATGTTCCATTTCGATAATAACCTTCATCTGTTAAGAAAAACAAACTATATGAGATTCTGTAGAAATGTTAATTTGCATTTTATAAACAGAAATAATTCTAATTTTGATAACTTGGATTAAGCTTAGCCAATCAAAAATTGAAAATACCTGCTTTGTTTTAGCAAAATAGAATATTATAATGGCTCATGAGGGTTAGGGAAATTCACAGAATTAAAAAAATTATATAAATGTATACTATTGTTATACCTATGGAAGAAATACAGGAAACAATACAATAACATTAAAATTGTGTTCAGCTAAAATAACTGCAGTGACTGTATACAATTCAATATAATAATGCAACTAGGATAGTTTATCAGTGTTTAGAAAATGTTTACAGTGGGATACATATTAAAAGGTAATTACTTTGGGGTCATAAAAGGTAAAAAATAAAATCAGTGAAGATTGGCTATAGTACATTTAAGTTTAGAGAAAATTACAAGGAATATAAAAGGGAAATTAATAGAGGTTGTACATACTTTGAACAGCTGAACTTTGAGGGAGAAAATATTTAATAAAATAAAGATGTTCAATGAAGAACAACAAAACTTCATTTCTGCCTTAAATTTTTTTATTTATGTATTACCAGCATATCTGGATAATTTACAACTTAAAAGCTGACTCAGATAGAAAACATAATAGATTTTATTATGTGTAAATCTACATAAGTATTACTACAAAATCAGGGCCATATAGTATTGGATACTACAAATCCACAGAGGATAATGGAAAATCAGGCCTGTCCCAGCTTGGGCATTTAGGAAAGAAAAATCCTTGTCTCCATCTTTAGAGAAAAGGTATGCTTTTACTAAAGCCAAATGGTTACAGTGTAAGCAAAGTCAGATCTAAATATTCCTGCGTAAACTCTGTGATTTTCCCCTCCCAGATCCTCTCCCCTTGGTCATCTGATCAGCATCCAACAGTATTCAAATTAGATGTTTTGGTAACAGTCCCAATGGTTGGCGCCTCTTCAGTGAGTGTATCAAGGTTCTGATAGAGAGAAATCTGAGGCTCAAGATTTCCTCAAAGAACATGTTTATTGGTTACATAGTATAGGCACGGTCAAAAGTGAAACCAAGTCTGAAATCCTCATCAAAGACAGACAGTATTACAAAGTTGAACTTCCAACCCCCCAATGGTATGCAATAAGCTACGTTTCCAATAGAACAATTTGGTGGGCTTTCTAACCAAATGCTCACATCCCCCCATCTAACAGAGAAAAATGACCTTGGTTCCCACAGGACAGCAAAATGTTTAGACTAGTAGAAATCCTCCACTCCCCCTCCCATTCTTGTGGCAATTTAGCAAAAGCAAAATGGCTGAAGCCAGGTTCGTTGTAGAATTAACAGTCAGACCCCCTAGGAAAAAAAGCAAGTCCTGTAAATGAAGCAAAAAGCAAGTTAAGAATCCCCCCTGGGTTTAAGTGAATATTTATCATAAAACTCCTGAAACAATCTGTCTATCATGTCAGGACTTTATACCCAGGTAGCCTCCGATAAAAGGGAGCCCTTCCACTGGACCAGATATTATCCTTATACAATCTAGAGTCAAGAATACATTTTACCTCATAATCACTTTCTCCCTCTGCCAGAATGGGGCTGGGCACTTTTTTGGGAATCGGCCACAAGAATAATTCTGTGACCTGTTTTAAATGCAAAGTTGTTAAAAATCCAAAATGACCGGCTTGCTTTGCATCATAACTACGCTGAAGGGCTTGAATTCTGAGGAATGTTGGAAGGTACAGCATGGAGCCCTTCCAGGCTAGACCCTCTCGATGGGTCAATAGCGATCTATTGTCCTTGAACTAAAAGTCTGTTTTAGTTCCTCTTTCAGCTTTTGTGTTAATTGACTATCAGATTCATTGGATCTCCTCTGCATTAAGACCTCTCATGGTTACCTGAGAGGCTGACTGAGGCAGAAGAGTGATGGAATTAATGACCTCATCTCATCGGCTTTTACATTGGGACATTCTAGACAGAGAAACTGCCAGAAAGTTCTTCCCTCCCCCCAACAGGTATTTGAGAGTGAAATTAACCGGTTAAAGTACTGGACCTACCTAACTTGCTTAGGAGATAACTTTTGAATTTTTATGATCAGTCCATACCTCAAAAGGAACTTTGTTCCCTTCCAAGAAATGGTGCCAAGTTAGTAAAGCCCATCTCACCACAAAAGTCTCCTTCTCTCAAACAGCCCATCGTCTGTTTCTGAAAGTTTTCTTGAAGTGTAGGTGCAGGGTTGTAGATCCCCTTAGGGTTTTTCTGTATGAGGACTGTCCCCAGAGCAACATCACTGGCATCAGCTTGGATGATGAAAGGTTCCTTGGGGTTAGGGTTTTTAAGAACCAGTTCTGCTACAAATAGTCTCTTTTAACTACTCAAATGCCATCTGGCATTCTATAGTCCATTGTAAATACTGACAAGGTTGAGGCGTTCCCCCCACTTTTCCAGTTTTTAATAATTCAGTAATAGGCATAGCGATTTTTGCAAAAAGAGGGGATAATTGCCAATAGAAATTTGCAAACCCCAAAAAGCTTTGAAGTTGCTTGTGGGTCCATGGAGGCTGCCATTCCAGTACAGCTTTGACCTTGGCAAACTCCATTTCCACTCCCTCACTAGAAACTTTGGCATAGAGACTAGCTTTCAACAGTTTCTCTTCTCTAACTTGATGTTTCTTCATGGTTTCAGTATAGATGAGGATATCGTTAAGGTAAACCAAAAACCCCTTGTATAGGTGATCATGCAACACTTGATCTATCAGTTGCATAAACACAGCAGGAGCTCCTTGGAGCCTGAAAGGCATCACTTTGAACTGGAAACTTCCTAAGGGGCAATTGAAAGCTGTCTTCCACTCATCCCTCTGCCTAATTTCCACTCGGTAATAGGCTTCCCTCAAGTCATTTCATGAAAATTTTGCCTTTGGCCAGGTGGGCTAGCATGTCTTTCATCAAGGGGAGGGACTATATTTTCTATGCTGACAGTGTTCAACCCCTTAAAATCCACGCAGAGTCTAAAAGACCCATCCTTTTTGTCTTTAAACCACACTGGGGCAGCCACAGGCAATTTTGCAGTTTGGATGAAACCTCTGGCCAGATTTTTGTCAATATAGTCCTGCAGTTCCTCCATCTCCCTAGGCGTCAGGGAGTAAATTTTGGGTTTTGGGTGTTTGGCTCCTGACAGTATTTCAATTACACAGTCAGTAGCCCAATGAGGAGGAAGAGTGTCACATTCCTTTTCACTAAAAACATCCGCCAAATTGTGATACTCGCTGGGGATAAGTTGGATTCCTGGCAATTGTTCTACAGCAGCTTTTAATGTCTCAATAGGCTCCCTCTGTGCTCTGATGGCAGCAGCCCCCTTTATCTCACTGAGGTCGGTTGGTAGGAGAGGTCCCGAGGCTAATCTCAGAGTTTGCACCCCATTCTCCCACCAAATATTGCAATGCTGCTTGTCAAGCAAAGCAAACCCAAGCCTAGAATCACAGTCTTTTTCATCTTAGGGACCACTACGAAGCGAATGATCTCCCAGTAATGTCCCATTTCCACATGCAACAGCTCTGTTAGGTGCTTTGCTGGGGAACCTCCAATAAGCAACCCATCTGCCTGTTCAAACTTCATGGCTAGGGGCAACAATTTGGCATGAATCCCCAAGTTAAGAACTATGGGCAAGTTAAATAACCATCTGGGGCACCCTGAGTCTATTAAAATGCGTAAATCAGTTTGGGCTCCTGTCCTGGACACTATAATAGTGAAAGGTGGGATGGGTCGACTTACCATCGGGTCGTTTTCATCATCTTCATCATATTGTAAGGTGCCAGAAGGGGCAGGTGTTCAGGTGGAGCTCCTGCTTCTCCCCGGGGCAGTGAGGAGATTTGGACAGCTTGCTCCTGTTTGGACCAATTAGACTTCTCCTGTCCTCCTTGTGGCGGTGGTTTTCCTGGCTTGGCAGTTGAAACTGGTGCAGCTTTTGCTTGGGGGACAGGGGCTAAGCACTCAGTGGCACAATGACCCTGCTGCCCACATTGGAAGCATTTGAAGGGACCCCAGGTGGCCGCTCGAGGAGCATCAGTGGTTGATATGGCTTGGGGTTGCCATCCAAACAGGTGCTTCTCCAGACCTCATATTGGCTTTGGCTCAGTGGTAGTTGGTCTCCTGACATGATCCAATTCGATGTCCAAGGTTACTGTCATGTTATACCATCCTCACAGCTGGTTTGGGATCCCTCAGTAGATACATCCTTGAAGCAGGTCGCAGTCCAGCCCTTGTTTGAAATAGTGGATCAGGGACTGCTATGGCCACTGTTCCAGGCGACTAGTGACTCTCTGGAACTCTTGGACATACTCCTTCACCAGGCAACCTCTCTACCTCAAGAGATGGATCTCCTTTTCTGCTTGCAAGGCTTGGGATTCATCCTCAAATCTTGCCCCTCAGCTGTTCCATGAATAAATTCGCATCCAGCAAGTCTGGAGCCCCTTCATCATGAAGGCTGGTCACCCTCTCCACTGCTTCCCCTCCCAAGTTGGCTGTCACTGCATTCAGCATTGTGGCATCGTCAGGGTAAGCATAGACATAATGATCCAGGTGAACCCCCACTTGGTTTAAGAAGAACGGCAACTTCTCGGGTCTCCATCAAAAGTGGGCTTGATTGGTGGTTCCAGCTGTTGTGGTGCAAGCTAAACTAGTTCCTGAGAAGCTTGTTGATCTCAGGGCAGAGGCACTCTCTGGAATTCTCTCTGCTGGCATCCGGGCTTGCGGAGTGAGGCCGCTGCAGATGGCTTGGTTGGGATCAGAACTCAAGCCTGCGGTTGATGGAGGAATGGGTGAAGCGGCATGGGCCCCAACAACAGGACTGGGACTTCAGTGAGGGGTGGAAGTGATAGTTAAGTCTTTGCCTTACCCTCCTTCAAGCACTCACATTGGGCTGTAGGAACCCCTTCTTTGACTTCCAGAAGTCAAATTTCTCCTTTAGCTGCTCGACTGAGGACTGTGAACTGCAGTCTGGTATTTCCAGTCACAGGAGTTGTCCCATCCAGGTGATCCTTTCCCTTTCTTCTGCGCTGCGGAAGATGGACCCTGAAGTGGAATCAACAACAGCTCCTCTTCAGCAGGCTTAGGCGTGCTTCTGTGCTGAGGGATCGGTTCCAATTGATTGATGTCTGCCAGGATGGGGGTTCCTTCTTGAGGTATCAACTTCCCTGGCTGGATTATCTGGCTCTTTGGCTGGGACCCTGTCATCAGGCCCTCTTCAATGGTTGGAGTAACCGCTTGTGCTCCAATAGCCGAATCCCTGCTGTGACCAGCAGCGGATTCCTCTTTTTTCTCCATAGCGAGATCTTCAGAGTCTTCACTGTCCTCCCAAAGTGGTGGGTAGGCAGCCGGGGTTCAGCACCTCAGGAAATATAGCATTTTGATTGAGACTTGGTTTAATGTCAAGGTTCCGATAGACAAGACCAAATAAATCAGAACTCTGAGGCTCAAGATTTCCTCAAAGAACATGTTTATTGATTACATAGCATCAGCATGATCAAAAGTGAAACCAAGTCTGAAATCCTCTTCAAAGAGAGACATAATTATAAAGTTGAACTTTTTACCCCAATGCTATGTAATCAGCTATGTTCCCCAATAGAACAGTTTGACGGGCTTTCTAACCAAATGCACACCCCACCATCTAACAGAAAGAAATTGCCTTGGTTCCCACGGGACAGCAAAATGTTTAAATGAGTAGAAATCCTACCCTCCCCCTCCCATTCTTGTGGCAACCTAGAATGAGCAAAATGACTCCAGCCAGGTTCGTTGTTGAAAGCATGTTTTGCATTCCATTCTCATGCTTGATTCCCTCATCTGTTGTTTCTGATTGGCACTTCTGGTTCTTATCATCCCCTTCTTAATGTTTCCTCCCCTTCTTAATGTTTCCTCCCCTTTTTATAGCAGTATGCCATCAATCCGAAGCAAAGCTAAATTGGAATGATGGTAGATCTGATATTCTGCCCCTCCCTTGAAAAAACGGTTTAGTGCTGGAACAGAAAAATAAAAAGAAATGATTAGAGTGTTCTGTGGGTTTCTTTTTTCTTTTTTTTTTATTGAAAAGTTTTTTGGTACATTTTATCTTTAACAAAGCATCCCTACCCCCACCCCCTCCCTCCCTTCCCAACCCAACCCCACCCTCTCACCCTCCCCTTCCCTCCTCCCCCCTCCCTGACTTCCCAGAGCTGAATACAAGGTATAAAAGTAAAAAACAATCATAAACTACCATATGCTAATAACAATAAACTATTAGGTCTACCGCACTTTAGCTCTTATAAAATGACTACAAGCAATATAAATATCCTATCAATACTTATTCAAATGCTAAATGAAAATTTTTAGTCCCATACTTATTCTGGATGTAATCAATCCATTTTTTCCACTCCACAATATATCGTTGTTGCGAATGGTCTTTCAGATACGCTGAAATCTTCGCCATTTCCGCCAGGTTGGAAACCTTTAAAGTCCATTCTTCTATAGTCGGTAGTTCTTCCTTCTTCCAGTGTTGCCCTATTAAAAGTCTCGCTGCCGTAATTAAGTTCAGCATCAGCTTAATGTCCACAGCAGTAGTATCAGTAATAATACCCAATAAAAACAATTGTGGACAAAACTTTATCCTTTTCTTGAATATCTTCTGCATATTCCACCAGATTTTAATCCAAAATGCTTTAACCTTTTTACAATTTCCACCATATGTGAAAATACGTTGCATCTTCGCCACCACATCTCCAACATTTAGGCTGGTAATTCGGATACATACTTGCTAACTTTTTGGGATCTAAATGCCACCTACAAAACATTTTATAAAAGTTCTCTCTTAAATTTTGAGCTTGTGTAAATTTTACATTTCTCACCCAAATCTTTTCCCAAGTGTCCATTGTAATAACTTCCTGAATGTTCTGCACCCACTTTATCATACAGTCTTTAACAATTTCTGTTTCTGAATCAATTTCTATCAATGCAAGATATATCCGTTTGATATGTGCTGGGCCCTGATTTCTAATTTGCTTTACCAAATTTTCATCATTCATTAAAAAACCAATTTTCTGATCTTCTTTCCACCTGGCTTGTAGTTGCCCATACTGAAACCTAGTTTGAACAATCTTTTTTCCTCGTAAAAAATTATACGGCTTCAAACACCATACATTCCTCTCCAAACTTAAGATTTCCTTATATGTAGTCACATCATGTTTGAATCCAACATTTATGTTCTCTATTGCGTGTTTCGGTATTGCCCATAAGGGTATCTTGTAGTTTAACTTATGTCTATGTTTTTTCCAAACTCGCAACAAAGCATGTCTTAAAATATGCATCTTAAACACATTATCTACCTTCTTATCATACAATAAATATGCATGCCAACCAAATAACAAATCATGACCTTCAAGATTTAATAATCTCCCTTGTGTTAAGTTAATCCAATCACTTACCGCTGATAATGCAGCAGCTTCATAATATAATTTAAAATTGGGCATTTTTAGACCACCTCTTTCATGCGTATCCTGCATAATTTTGAATTTAACCCGTGGCCTTTTCCCTGCCCAGACAAATTTATTAATACCCTTCTGCCATTCCTCCAAGTTTGAATCCTTTTTAAGAATGGGTATCATTTGAAACAAAAATAGAAATTTTGGAAAAACATTCATTTTCACTGCTGCAATTCTTCCCAGTAATGACAATTGTAATTTTTTCCAACTATCCAATTCTTTTTGAACTTTGCTCCATAGCTTTTCATAGTTATTTTTGTATAACTTTACATTTGAGAGTGTCAAATATACCCCCAAATATTTAACTCTTTCAACAATTTCAAATCCAGTTAACCTTTCTAAAGCTACCTTTTGTAATACTGTCATATTTTTAGACATTTTAGTTTTTTGTATATTAACCTTAAATCCAGAAACTTTCCCATATTGCATTATTAACTCCATCAATTCCATAACAGAATTTTCTGGCTGTGTCACCGTAACAACCAGATCATCCGCAAACGCCCTCAATCTATAATCCTGATCTCTTATTTGAATTCCATTATTTCCGAATTCCGTATTTTAATCAATAATATCTCCAGTGTTAAAACAAATAATAAAGGTGATAACGGGGACCCCTGCCTTGTACCCTTTTCAATATTACACATTTCAGTCAGACTATTATTCACAATTATTCAAGCTGTTTGCTTTTGATATAGTGCCCTAATTGGTTGTAAAAATTCATCCCCAAAATTCATTTTGTCTTGTACTTTCATCAAAAATTTCCAATCCAGTTGATCAAAGGCTTTTTCAGCATCCAAAAAAATCAGTGCTGCAGGGATCTGGTTGTTTCTTTCCAAAAATTCCAACAAATCAACTATATGCCTCACATTATTTTTCATTTGTCTACCACTTATAAACCCAGTTTGATCACCATGAATTACCTGTTGCAATACCCTCATCAGTCTGTTAGCTAAAACCTTAGCAAATATCTTGTAATCCGTGTTCAAAAGTGATATTGGCCTATAATTTCTTGCTTGAGTAACATCCTGATCTTTCTTCGGAATCAAAGAAATAAAAGCAGTTTTCCAAGACGGAGGCACTCCTCCCCCCTTTTGAATTGTCTGAAACAATTCCTTTAGTGGCTTTATCATCTCAAACTGTAAATTTTTATAATACACAGCAGTCAAACCATCCGTACCTGGCGCTTTACCCACTTTTAATTGTTTAATTGCTAAAAAAATTTCTTCCTCAGTTATCAGTTGATTCATCTCTTCTTTTTGTTCTTGCGTAAGAACCGGAATACTAACGTCCCTCAAGTATGCATCAATGTCTACTTCATTAATCTTATCTCTAGCATATAATTTAGAATAAAAATCAACAAAAGTTTCCTTAATGAGATTCTGCTGATACACAACCTTACCCTTATATTCTATTTTATCTATATTAGAAGCCCTTTGTTTCTTCCTTAGCATATAGGCTAACCATCTACCTGGTTTATTGGCATTACAAAAAGTATTATGCCTAGCAAACCATAGATTAGTTGCCACCTGATCAGCCATTAACTTGTCAAATTGTCCCCTTAATAAATTAATAACCTCTTTAATCTTCACATCCAATGGGTTCAAAATTAAGGCCTTTTCTTTTTCCCTAATCTCATTCTCTAATTCCTTCCTCCTAAATTCCAAATTACGTCTGTATTTATTATTCAGATATATTAACACACCTCTCATGTACGCCTTACTAGCATCCCATACCATTTCCATAGAGGTACCCTTATACATATTAATTTCAAAAAAAACCTTCATCTGTTTTTTACATTCTTCCACATTTTCCTGATTTCTAAACAAATTCTCATTTAAACGCCAGGAACGCCTGTCTCTAATGTCCTTTTCAATCTCTAACCAAACTGGACTATGATCAGACATAGTTCTTGGACAAATCTTTATCTTCTTAGTCCTAGAAAAAAGATCATTAGTAACTAATATAAAATCAATCCTAGAAAAAGATTGATGTCTATCAGAAAAAAAGGTATAGTCCTTTTCTTGTAAATTTCTTTCCCTCCAAATATCTCGCAGCTCCAAATCATCCATCATCTCAAAAAAAGGCAATTTAGCATGACTTGGAGTACTTCTAAAAGAACCACTCTTGTCCATTTGTACGTTCAAAACACCATTCCAGTCTCCCATAAAAATAAAAGATTTATAATCCAATTGAGTAATCTTGCTGTGTAATAAACTATAAAAGTCAGCTTGTTGTTGATTAGGAGCGTATAACCCAACCAAAAGCGTTTTTTTGCCTTCTATTAACAAGTCTACTATAACATATCTTCCTTGTTTATCTGCTTCAATTAACTCTGCTGTAATTGTGTTTTTGACATAAATAACCACTTCATTTTTCTTATTTGTTGCAGAAGCAATAAATTGTGTGCCTAATCTTGAATTTAGTAAATACTTTTGGTCCATAACTCTAATATGTGTTTCTTGTAAGCAAATAACATCAGTCTTAAATTGTTTTAAATATTGAAAAATTTTCTTTCTCTTCTGTGGTGAATTTAATCCATTGACATTCCAAGTTAAAAACTTAGTTGCCATCTTTTGCGACCCGAAGCTTTTGGAGCGCGTCTTCCAGGATCCCCTTCACATTTTTAGGTCGCGCCCCTCCCACAGCTTCGCTATAGGTACGCTTTGGAGGTTCCACAACATTCTGCTGATCCTGTTCTTGCTCATGTCTCATTCGTCTCGAAGCAGCACGCGTAATCCTCTGGTCTCTTGCTTCTTCCGATACTGCTGAAATTTGATCCACTCCTATTGCTTTCTCATCTGTCTGTGTTATTCCTTCAGCACGTTGAGGCTTTCCCTCACCATTCTTCTTTGTTGATTCCAAAAGTGGTATGGGGGTTGCTTTTAAGACATTACTGTAAATATCACGTGCCTGCATCACTGTAACAAAACGGTGTCTCATGCCTTCATACATTACCACCATACCCACTGGGATCTCCCATCTAAACTTGATATCATGTCACTTAAGCTCCTGTGCCAGAAATGCAAATTCCTTTCTTCTCCTCAAAATTCTTGGAGGGATCTCTTTTAAAACCAGAACTTCTTGCTCTGCAATTACAAGCTTAGTATTGTATATAAACAACCACATCTCTAGGTAATTTCCTTTGTCTTGCAATCCAGGAATTAACACGGAAGATTTTATCTATATCTTCTGCAATTCCATCTGCTGGCCATCCCAACACCTCTTCCAAAGCCTCAGAGACTATTTTCTTCAAATCTTCTTTAGGATTCTCTTTCAGGCCTCTGATTCTCACAGCAAACTCCATTTCATGGTACTGCACCAATGTCAGATCATTATCAATTTTATCCACCACATTCTCAGTCTCTAATATCTTTGCATCTAATTTAATATTATTTTGGCTGAGGTGTTCCACTCTTTCATCCAAACGTTCAATACATATCGCCATGCCTTGAAATGCAAGCAAGATGTCCGCCCTTATTTCTGTAAAGTTCTCCTCCAACTTTTCATCCATAACTTCAGCTAATTTTTCTGTTAGCTTCTCATCCAACTTTTCATCTATAATCTCAGCTATTTGCTGTGAATGCTTTTCCAAAGCATCTTGCAGAACTTTAACTGTTAAAACAGGCGAAGGTGAAGGTGCAGGAGGCACTAAGGCTTGCAATGGAGACTGCAGCAGGGGGGAAGCCCCCGCACTTCTAATAAGTTTGGAAGATTTAGCCGCCATTTTCCCCCACTGTTACTTACTACGCACTTTCACTTTCAGGGTCTTCAATGTAGATTGAGCCAAAGATCAAAAGTCCACTTGCTCCTTATTCCCCTGCATCGCTCTGCCTGCTTTCTCGTTTTCCAAAGTCCTTTCCTGTAGGCAGGGATGGTTGCGAACGCCTTGTTCTACTCCTAAAGGCATGGAGCAGAAACGCTGCGCAGCCCGGAGGAAACCCAGGCTTCGGGGGGGCTCGATCCTTCAGCCGCCAGAACTTTAAGCTCTGGTGGCCCCGGAGAGCTCTACCCCTACCTGGGTACTCACCCCCCCTCTTCTCCTGAGGAGGGGGCTTCCGAACCGCTGAAACAGCTGATCGGCGCTGTTTTTGGCGGTTCTACAAAGCTGCGGAGCGGACAGCCCGAAAACAGCTGTCTTCGGCGGCGCCTTGCCACCCGGAAGTCTGTTCTGTGGGTTTCAATGGGGTTTGTCAGAGCAATTTTTATGGAACTTGCGAAGGATTCGGGGGCTTTGACATGTTGGGCATTGACCCATTCAGTCTCAGATGGGGGAAAGTCTTTCCATGCTATTAAGTACTGCACTTTTTCTCTATGTTTCCAGGAGTCTAAGATTTTTTTAACTTTGAAGTATTGTTCTCCTTTAATAAGCACAGGGACTGGGGGTGGTCCTTTTGCGGGTCCCGGAGGGAGGTGATTGATGATTTCAATAAGCTAAAGTACAAAACTGGGTGGATGCATCTGAGGGTTTTTGGTCACTCTAATTTCACTGTCAGTGGATTGATGATTTTAATTATGGGAAAAGGTCCAATGTATTTTGGTCCAGATTTCAAGGGTTGTCTGGATTGTAGATATTTGGAAGACAGGTAGACTTCTTCATCAATGTTGAAGTATTTTGGCTTAATCCAATTTTTATTGGCCTATTTATTTCTAATGCTTCTGCCAGTGCTTTGCGCACCACCAGCCAGGTGCTGGGTAGTGTGTCATTCCATTGTCAGGTATGGATTTTTCAGGGTTGATATGAGGTAACTCCAGCATGACCACCAAGTCTTGATCTGTGGCAACTTGGAAAGGTGTGAAGCCAGTGCTGCTGTATATTGAGTTGTTATATGTTCATGAAGGGGGAGGAGGTGAGCCCAATTGTTCAGTTGGTAATTAATGTAATAGTGAAGGTACTGTTCTAGGATGCCATTCGCACATTCACAGCCTCCATTCATTTCCAGATGGTGTCAAGTACCTGATTGGTACTCAGTAGCTTTAAGACTTCTTGTCAAAATTGGGAAGCAAACTCCACTCGGAGGTGATTCACTGTGATGCGCCATAAAGTCTATATATATGTTGTGCATATTGCTTGGCTAGCATACATGCTGAAGGAATTTTGGGCTGTGGTATAAATTGTACTTGCTTAGAGAATAGGTTGGTGATGACCATATTCCTGGAGCTTTCTGGTAGTTTCACTATAAATTCCATAGATTTCTTTCCAGGGCACTTAGGGTTTTGCCACTCTTTGCAGGAGACCAAGAGTTTTTTCTGGTCATCCTTTGGTTGAGGAGCATATGGAGCAGCTGGTGATGTAACTGTCAATAGCTTTTTCAAGGAAAGTCCCCAGAATTGTTCCTTCACCAAATGCAGGGTTTTCATGAACCCAAAGTGACCAGCCATTTTTAAATCATGGCTGAAGTATACAAACAAAACTTTCTAGAACATACAATTTAATCCCAACCCAAGGGAGCCCATTCCACATGGTACAATCGGTTTGGTGGCTTTTAAACCTATCATCTTTGTCTAAAAACACTTTCAATTTGGCTAGTAGGTCATTGGGGGAGTAGCTTTTTTCTGAGCTCTGGTAATAGCAGGGGCAGTAAGCTGGCAATAGAGTAGAGTAGAGTAGAGTAGAATAGAGTAGAGTAGAGTAAAATAGAATAGAATAGAATAGAATAGAATAGAATAGAATAGAATAGAATAGAATATTGAAGAATACTGTGCCTAAGATGGAGCCTTGTGATACCCCACTGCTTACCCCTCCACAAATCTATCTAGTGGTGATGTTGTCTATTTCACCTTTTTCTAGCTCACCAAGCAGAAGATTGTGCTCTACTTTGTTGAATGCCTTACTGAAATCTAAATATACTATGTCCACAGTGTTTTAAAGCAACTAATTAGGTCGCTTTATCAAAGAATGAAATAAGACTGGTTTGGCAAACCGGTGCTGGCTACCAGTTATTACCAGAAAGTAGGGGAAATATGGTAATATGGACTGTCTTTGATTTCTTTTCAAAGCAGGCTCATTTAATAGCCTGCTCAGGGCTTTCCTCTGCAAAGAAATTAGCCAAGATGTTTCTGAAACATATATACCGCCTCCACAGTGCTCCAAAGAGAATTAGACAGCGGAGTTCAATTTACGGTGAGGTTTTGGAGACTTTCTCAAGCTAATTGGGTCCACACAAGGACTTTTGTTAACTTTTCATCCAAGCACAAATGGATCAGCTGAAAAACCTAATGCAATGGTAAAACAATACATCAGATGTGACTTCCGGTTTTTGCACCATAGCGCACAGCCACGGGATTGCAGACCCCTGCACCCCATGGCTGATTTTGCCCTGCCAGGGGACCCTAAATGTGTCTGAAGTTGCTACAGAGGCGACAAAGAAAGAGGGATGCCCCAATGATCATGGAATGACAGCGGTCATTCGGTTTGATCCGGGGGAAGCCCTCTAACCCAACAGAAGAAAGGCTAGCTGCACACCAGTGTCTAGCCCAAGCTACTTGCAGCCAAAGTCAAAGAGCACGAACCAGAACGACTGTGAACAGTGTGCTTGGAACTGGTGAGAGTATCAATCTTCTCTCCTCTACTCTGTAACTAAGTCCTTGGGAAAGATCCCCAAAGTAAGAAAACCTCCAAAAGTGAAGGGAGGGGACTGCACCCCTACTCCCTCATAGAAGGACACGGTGTATTAACCTTTAAGGGGGAAAGAAATATATTGAAATCAAAGTTAAAATACTATAGTCTGGATAAATCTAGAAATTAAAAAATAACTGCTAAGATTATACATTAAAGGGTTTTGATAAAACTATAAAAATAATAATAAATAATAATTTTTGTCTGAAAAAGCTGGAAAATAAACAACTATTGGCACCTAGTGGAGAAATAGAGCAAAGAACATTAACAACACTGACTCAAATTGGCAAGACACCCAGAAACAAAGAATAATCTGTTCCCTTGAACTTTAATAACTCTCATAAGACAGCTGGGTGGGAACAAAGAAAGAATACATATTGGCCAGCCATATGATTAAAAAGTGTCTGAAGAAAAAGAAATACTCTGTTGTCTAAACTCAAGAATTATTTACAGAAAAAGAAAAAATCTGACTCAGCTAATCTTTTAGAGGGAATTTACAGGAAGGACTCAAGGTGACTAAATGTACTGAATTGCAATTTCGACTGACTGACAACTGACCTCTGAATAAAACAATTGTTATAAAGTACTGATTTTATTGATGTCTTGACAACTGGAAACACGGTGGATTATAAAAACTATAGATAAGAACTATACAAAATTGGGCTGTTTGGATTTTGAGTTTGGTTGTTTGACAAGGCTAATTATAGAGACAATGGCACTGATGAAGGACTACTTGAAAGGGGGAGACAACGTGGATATTGCATAGTTATCTAAAAATGACAGAAAACCACATTTAATACTTACTCCTGGACCTAGCCTGAAATATCAAGACTTCCATAAACAACATTTCAAGACAAGACAAATATTTTCCAGGAGAAAATGTACATAATGCTATGACAGATACAAATGACAATGGTTTAAATCACAAGATCAAAAACAACTTTGACAACATAAATGAGCACATCTCTAATCTAAACCCATTATCAAAAAACACTCAGAAAATGATAAAGAATGAACAAACAAATCAGATAACAGAACATAAACTAGAAGAAAATGACTTAATCAGCAAAGCTATAAAGAGAATTATAATTCAACACAAACAGGAAAAAACCTACAAGACTTGGACATAACAATAAAAATGGAAAAGATAGTTTATTCATCAGAACATCAAAATAAACTTGAGGAAAGAAAAAAAGACTTAACAAAATGGACTATAGAACTGCCAGGAGAACCATTAGAATTCAGGAGACAAAAAGTATATATTTTACGCATTCTGTCTTTTCCACTCCCAATAATACTTACAAAAATACAAGAACTTCCTGGCAAGTGGAATATATCAATTTGGAAAGGTACTTGGCAAAAGAAAGCTAGAGATAGATTCAAGAGATTTGACTCGCCCTACTAGATGGAGTATTACATGAGCAAACGCTTGTTTGAATATGGTTAAAGAACCGATAACTTTGGATATAAAGGGGCCTTACAATAAGAGGGATAAGAGATATAAGTAATATAGTATTTTTATAATATATAAAATGTAAAAATATTGGGATGATGTATATCAGACCTTTTGGGTACCAGGGACTGGTTTTGCGGAGAGAGGTTTTTCCGCAGACTGGAGGAGGCATGGTTTTGTGTGCTGCCTGCACGGATAGGGCTTTACTTGTTTGTGCAGACCGTTGCTGGCATGCTGCAGCCCAGTACTAGTCCACGGACCAGGGACTGGGGACCCCTGATGCATGTGAATGAAAAGTTTGACATTTAAAGGTAAATTAAGTTGAAGAGAATTAGGACTAAGGGATGACGGAAATACTATGGGGAAATTAAGCTTAAATAAGAACGAAAATAGTATATATAGTGATTTAAAAAATTAACTTTTACAAATATAAGTGAAATACAAACTAATCAGAAAAGATGTTATAGGTAGATGTCATAAGATAGATAAGCAGTATAATATTTTTATAACACATGAAATATGAAAACATTGATATGGTGTATCTAAATGGAAAATCTGTATATTTAGATGATAAATATTGAGAAAATTATGACTGATAAGAATTGTTTGAATAGTAAGAGGAAATTAATCTTAAATAAGAATTATGAAAATATGGTGAACTAATAAGATAATTTTTATAAAAACAACACGTTGATAAGAAAAAAATGGACGTTATTATTTGTACAAACATGAAAAAATGTTTATATTTAACCATTTATGCATTGAAAATATTAAGAATTATATTTGTTTAAGGTTGAAGAAGGAGAATACTATTGGGAGAAGGGATGATCAAAGAAATACTATTAATTAATATACTAATTATGGAAGTACACAAATTATTATTGAGTTGATTAACTACTATTTTTTTTCAAAATATATGAACTAAGACAACATGCTGTACACTAGGCACTAAGGATTGTTATTGTAAAAAAATCAATAAAACATTTCTAACAAAAAAATACATCAGATGCTACATTGACTACCAATAAACTGACTGGGCTGATGACCTGCCTTTTGCTGAAGTGGCTTACAATAATACCGTGCACAGCAATACTGGGCTTACTCCATTTAAAATAGCTACTGGCAGAGAGTTCATTCCTATGCCTGAATACCCCCAAGAACCACTTGCCTCACAAACTTTAGATTAGTGGGAGACATCAAGGCAGACTGTTTGGACTAATGTAAAAAAAGCTCTAACACAAGTCGCAAAAACATGAAGTGATTTAAATATTTAAGACTCAAATTACCTAGCAAGAAATTGGGACCAAAATTTCTTGGTCCTTTTCCTATACTGTAATTAGAATTATAAATCCTGTGACAGTGGAGTTCCTTGTTTGTTGGGTAATCCACCCTGTTTTCCATTGTAG
This sequence comes from Daboia siamensis, assembly GCA_024449315.1. Lineage (NCBI taxonomy): Eukaryota > Metazoa > Chordata > Lepidosauria > Squamata > Viperidae > Daboia > Daboia siamensis. The sequence continues at coordinate 577,876 of JAKJMR010018015.1, read as the reverse complement.
TTTGCTAAAATCTCTCAGAGTTGTCCTTAATGAATGAACCTTTATTGTCAAAGTATTGGCTGAGCCTCCCTTCGTGCCCCCACCCCCAACTCACGGTGACACAAACCCTCCATCTTATTACACCATGTGAGCTAACTGCACAACACACTGACCTCACCAGTCAATCATGAATAAAGTTTATAAAATTATTTCCCGTTCAAAAACCTAAAAGCCCATGGATAAAAGCTGTTCTTCAGCCTGTTGGTATGGCTGGCTATATTCCTATATCTCCTACCCGATGGTAGGAGAGTAAAGAGATACCATCCAGGGTGTGAGTCATCCCTGAGAATTTTCCACTCTTCCAAGGCAGCAAGCCCTGGCGCTGTCATCCAGTGGTGTCAGGGGATACCCCACAATGTCTTTTTTTTTAATTGAAAAGTTTTACAGTACATTTTAAACATATACTCCTTCCCTCCCCCTCCCCCCCACATCCCCTCCCCCCCAACTTCCCAGAGCTGAATACAGGGTATTGCCTCTAACAAACTTAAGCTAAAATATGCTAACCAACTATAAATACGCTTTAAATCCTATCACACTTTAACTCCCCTTAAGCATAAGTAAATAATAATACATCTTATAATTCTAATATTCATTCATATGCTAGGTGAAATTTTTTAGTCCCATATTTATTCTGAATATAATCAATCCATCTTCTCCATTCCGAGATATATCTCTGTTGCGATTGTCCTTTCAAATATGCTGAAATCTTTGCCATTTCTGCCAAGTTCGAAACTTTTACAGTCCACTCTTCTATAGTAGGCAGTTCCTCCTGCTTCCAATAGTGCGAAACCAAAAGTCTTGCTGCCCTTATTAAATTCAACATCAATTTTTGATTTTTCTATAACAGTAAAATCAGTAATAATACCCAGTAGAAATAACTGTGGAGTAAACCTTATCTTTTTCTTAAATATCTTCTGCATATTCCACCAAATTTTAATCCAGAAAGCTTTAACTTTTTTACAAGTCCACCACATATGGTAATACGTTGCGTCCTCACAATCATACCTCCAGCATTTAGGCTGATAATTTGGATACATACATGCTAATTTTTTAGGATCTAAGTGCCATCTATAAAACATTTTATAAAAATTCTCTCATGGGTAAATTTTACGTTTCTGACCCAATTTTTTTCCGAAACATCCATCATTATTGTCTCTTGAATATTCTGGGCCCATTTTATCATACAATCTTTAACAAGTTCCATTTCTGAATCTATTTCTATCAATGCATTATATATCCTTCTTATATGTGCTTGACTTTGATCTCTAATTTGTTTTACCAGATTTTCATATGTTGTTGAAATGTCAATTTTCTGATCTTCTTTCCATCTAGCTTGTATCTGGCCATACTGAAACCAAGTTTGTACTATTTTCCCTTCTTTTAAAGTATTAAATGGCTTTAATACATTCCTTTCCAGTCTGAGAATATCTTTATATGTAGTCACATCATGTTTAAATCCCAGACTTATATTTTTTATCGCATGTTTAGGTATTGCCCAAATTGGTATTTTATAATTTAATTTGTATCAATATTTTTTCCAAACTCGCAACAGAGCATGCCTTAATATATGTCTTAAAAGATATTATCCACCTTTTTATCATACAATAAATATGCATCCCAACCATATAATAAATCACATCCCTCAATACTCAATAATCTTCCTTCTGTTAAATTAAACCAATTACTAATTGACGATAAAGCCGCAGCCTCATAATATAATTTAAAATTGGGCATTTTAAGACCACCTCTTTCATGTATATTTTGTATTAAGTTTTACTCTCGGTCTTTTTCCTGCCCAAATGAATTTATTAATACCTTTCTGCCATTCCTCCAAATTTGAATCTTTTTTAAGTATGGGTATCATTTGAAACAAAAATAAAAATTTTGGTAAACATTTTAACTGCTGCAATTCTTCCCAATAAAGACAGTTGTAATCTTTTCCAATTCTTTTTGTATTTTTAACCATAACAATTCATAATTATTTCTGTATAATTTCACATTTGAATCTGAAAGATATACCCCTAAATATTTAATCTTTTTAGCTATTTCAAATCCTGTTAATTTTTCTAAAACTACCTTTTGTTCTGCAGTCATATTTTTAGACAAAATTTTAGTATTTTGCCTATTAACCTTAAATCCAGAAACCTGTCCATATTGCAAAATTATTTCCATTAAATCTATAACCGACTGTGTCGGTTGACCTAATGTAATAACCAAGTCATCTGCAAACGCTCTCAATCTATAATCTTGATCTTTAATTTTAATTCCCTTTATTTTATTTGAGTCACGTATCTTAATCAATAATATTTGCAATGTTAAAACAAACAGCAATGGTGACTACGGACATCCCTGTCTTGTGCCCTTTTCAATTTTGCAAGCTTCTGTTAAACTACCATTAGTTATTATTTGGGCTATTTGTTTCTGATATATTGCCCTAACCTATCACCAAACTCCCATCTTCTCTAAAACTTTAAATAAAAATTGCCAATTCAATTGATCAAACGCCTTTTGAGCATCCAAAAAAATAAATGCTGCAGGGACTTATTTCTTTCCAAATATTCTAATAGGTTTACAATGTCTCACATTACTTTTCATTTGTCTACCACTTATAAATCCTGTTTGATCACTATAAATCATTTGCTGCATAACCTTCATTAATCTATTTACTAAGATCTTTACAAATATCTTATAATTCGTATTTAGAAGCGATATAGGTCTATAATTTTTTGATTGGGTAAGATCTTGATCTTCCTTTGGAATCCAAAGCACCTGAAAGCAGGACAAGAAGCAACGGATGGAAACTAGTCAAGGAGAGAAGCAACCTAGAACTAAGGAGAAACTTCCTGACAGTTAGAACAATTAACCAGTGGAACAACCTGCCTCCAGAGGTGGTGAATGCTCCAACACTGGAAGCTTTTAAGAAGAGACTGGACAGCCATTTGTCTGAAATGGTATAAGGTTTCCTGCCTGAGCAGGGGGTTGGACTAGATGACCTCCAAGGTCCCTTCCAACTTTATTATTATTATTATTATTATTATTATTATTATTATTATTATTATT
>JAKJMR010018015.1:557829-574767 GCA_024449315.1 Daboia siamensis | reverse complement strand
TTATTATTATTATTATTATTATTATTATTATTATTATTATTATTATTATTATTAAATGCTGTTCTCCATGATGGAAGCACTTCCCCTCCAGACTGAATTGTCCTAAATAATTCTTTCAAAGGTTCCACCAACTCTAGTTGTAAATTTTTATAATAAGTGGTTGTCAAACCATCTGTTCCAGGTATCTTACCCACTTTTAACTGTTTAATTGCTAAAACAATTTCTTCAACAGTTATCGGTTGATTCATCCCTTCCTTCTGTTCTTGTGTAAGTGTAGGGATATTCATTTCTTGTAAATACCTACCTATATCTAAACCTTGAGTTATATCCCTTGCATATAATTTAGAATAAAATTCAACAAAAGCGTTTTTAATAAGATTTTGTTGAAACACCTCTTTACCCTTATATTCTATCTTGTCTATATTACGTGACTTTTGTTTTTTCCTTAACAAATAAGGTAACAAATAAGGTAACCATCTACCTGGCTTATTAGCATTGTAAAAAGTATTATCTTTAACATATCGTAAGTTAGATGCCACTTGATCTGCCATCAACGTATCAAACTGCCCTCTTAACAAATTGCTTCTTTCAACCTCTTATTCGATGAGTTCAAGATAGAAGCCCTCTCTTTCATCTTTATTTCTTCTTCTAACTCTTTACGCTTACATTCCAATCTACATCTATATTTATTATTCAAATATATTAAAACTCCTCTCATATAAGCTTTACTTGCATCCCAAACCATTTCAATTGGAGTACCCTTGTGCATGTTTATAGTAAAAAATTCTTTCACTTGTTTTTTACATTCTTCCACATTTTCTTCATATCTAAACAAATTTTCATTTAATCTCCAAGATCTCCTATCTCCCTTCCCCTTGTCCAATTCCATCCATACTGGACTGTGGTCTGATAAGATTCTTGGACATATCTTGATCTTCTTAACCCTAGAAAAAAATCATTAGTTAATACAGTCAATCCTGGAGAAAGATTGATGTCTGTCAGAAAAAAAAGTAAAATCCCTTTCTTCCACATTTCGTTCTCTCCAAACATCTCTCAGTTCCAGATTGTCTTTCATGTCAAAAAACGATTTAGGCAATCTAGCATGATTTGGAATGTTTTTAAAAGGTCCTTTTTTTATCTTTTTGTGTGTCCAATACTCCATTCCAGTCTCCCATTAAAATACACGATTTATAATCCCATTGAATTATTTTATTATGTAGAAGTTTCTAAAATTCTCCTTGCTGTTGATTAGGTCCATATAATACAATTAAAAGTATTTTCTTCCCTTCTATTAAAAGTTCAATTATAATATATCTTCCTTGTTTATCTGCTTCAATTAAGTTAGCTGTTAAATTCTTCTTCACATAAATGACTACACCATTTTTCTTTTCTGGAGCAGATGCAATAAACTGCATACCCAATCTAGAGTTTATCAAATATTTTTGATCAGATACACGGATATGCGTTTCCTGCAAGCATATAACATCATTTTGAAATTGTTTCAAGTATTGAAATATTTTCTTTCTCTTTTGCAGTGAATTTAAACCATTAACATTCCATGTTAGAAACTTTGTCGCCATTTTTTGTGACTTGAAGCTTTCGGAGTGTATCTTGCAGATCCACAAGCATCTGCTTCTTTGGTCTCACTCCTCCCACTGCTTCAGTATAAATAGATTCTTGAGTTGTAATTGTAGTATATTGTTTCTGTTGTTGTTGTTGTTGTTCCTTTCGTCTGGTTGCAGCCCGTGTCACTCTTTGAGCCCTTGATTCTTCTAATGGAGCCAAGGGCTGCGCAATCTTCAAAGTTTGCTGTTCTTCTTTTGAGATCAGCGAGATAATTTCTTCATCTTGCTGTGTATCTTCCAATTGTGTCTGTTGTGCTTCTTTTTCCTTTCTTCTTTTAATTTCTGGTGATTTCGGTGAGTCTGCCTTTAGTATATTACAATAAAAATCTCGTGCCTTCAGAACTGTATTAAGACGATATCTTGTACCAACATAATTCACCACTATCCCAGTTGGTATCTCCCATCTAAACTGAATCTGTCGTTTTTTTAATTCATCTGCCAGAAAAACAAATTCTTTCCTATTTCTTAAAATTCTTGGTGGTATTCATCAGACTGACCTGGACTGATGACGGGTTTTTAAAATGTTTTTAATTTTTAATTGTTTAGTTAATTTATTTTGGGGCTGTTATTTAATTTCTTTTAACTTTTTTGTTGTTTGTTTTTATTGTTGTTAGCCACCCTGAGTCCTTCGGGAGATAGGGTGGCATATAAGTCCCAAAAATAAATAAATAAATAAATATTTCTTTCAAAATTAAAACCTCTTGATCAGCCACTTTAAATCTGTTGTTATAAAAGGCTTGTATAATTGCATTTCTGATCTTTCTCTTTGTGAAGTAAACAACCACATCTCTTGGTAGTTTTCTTTGCCTAGCAATCCAGGAATTGACACGAAATATTTTATCTATTTCCAGCATAAAATCTTCAGCTCGCCAACCCAAAATAGGTGCCACAGCGTTTGCCAATATCTCTTCCAAGTTTTCCTTGTGGATTTTCTTTCAGACCTCTGATCCTTAAGGCAAACTCCATGTCCCTATATTGTATCATCACCACCACCTCATCATCAATTTTATCCATTTTATTCAGTTTCACTGATTTTAGCTTCCAATATCAAATTATTTTGATTAACTTCTTCCACACGTTCATCCAGATTCTCAATACAAACTGTCAGTCCCTGAAATGCCAGCAAAATATCCTCTTGTATTTCCTTATTTTTCTCATTAATGAGCTCAGATATTTGCTCAGATTGAAGTTTTAAAGCATCTTGTAAGTCTTTTAATGTGGGTATAGGTGTGGGTATAGGTGTGGGTGCTGCGGGGGGTGGCATCAATGTTTGAAGTCCAGATTGTTGAACTGGTGAAGCCCCCGCACTTTTAGAAGCAGGGAATCTAGGTGGTTTGGAAGCCATTTTAACACCCAATTAACTTTCACTTCTCACTTTCACTTTTCCGCCCAAATTGCAACTTTGTTGCTTTGCTGTTAAATATCCAAGTCTTTTAAATCACTTTTGAGCCAACTTCAAATGTTTTTAACAGTCTTTTACAACTTTAAAAATCCACTTTATATCTTCCTCCTTCTATTTTATTTTATTTTTCCTTATTCTTTGTTCTTCCCACTTTCTCTAAAGATTTATTCCAGCGCCATCTTCCTCCCCTTCTTATAAGTTAAACTGGAGTTAAAGATCATATACTTGCTGTTTCAATATTCTCCTGCTCAGCTCTGCCTGTGTCCAAGTAATCCAAAGTACAATATTGGGAGCAGGGATGGTTATAGCATCCTGTTCTGTTTCAAAGCCTTGAAACAGAGGAGTCCCCGAGTCCAGAGCTAATTCAGGCTCCGAGGGAGCTCTCACCCTTCAACCCCCAGAGTGATAATTCTGGGGGTCTAGGGGAGCTCTAGGGACGCGGTGGCTCAGTGGGTTAGGACGCTGAGCTTGTCGATCAGATGGTCGGCAGTTTGGCGGGTCGAATCCCGAGTGCCGTGTAACAGAGTGAGCGCCTGTTACTTGTCCCAGCTTCTGCCAACCTAGCAGTTCGAAAGCACGTAAAAATGCAAGTAGAAAAATAGGGACCACTCCGGTGGGAAGGTAACAGCGTTCCGTGCGCCTTTGGTGTCTAGTCATGCCGGCCACATGACCACGGAGATGTCCTCGGACAAGCGCTGGCTCTTCGGCTATGAAACGGAGATGAGCACCGGCCTCTAGAGTCGGAAACGACTAGCATGCATGTGCGGGGAAACCTTTACCTTTACCTTAGGGGAGCTCTACCTCTACCTGGATGCTCACCTCCCCTCTTCTCCCGAGGGGGCGATTCCTAAACCACGAAACAACTGATTGTCGCTGTTTTCGCGATTTAAACGAATCAACGGGGCTGACGGTCAGAAATGACCGCCTTTGACGAAGCTTTGCCACCCGGAAAAGCTCATCACCCTCTGTAATGCTTTCCTATGTGCGGCTGTCAGACCAGCATACCAAATACCAAACCACAATACAGTACGAGAGGAAGCTTTCTATAGTAGACCAGTAAAAGAGGGTCATTATTTTTTTTTTAATTTTAATCCCATTTATATCCTGCCCTTCTCTGAAGACTCAGGGCGGCTTACAATCTAAGCACAAATCAAATGTGCTTAGCAATAGCCTTCATTCTATGTATATGCCTGCTTATTAGGGCTTTCGGGGGGGCCCCAGCGGCATTATTACAAAGTCAGCTTATTGCCCCCAACAATCTGGATCCTCATTTTACCTACCTCGGAAGGATGGAAGGCTGAGTCAACCTTGAGCCTGGTGGGATGCGAACCTGCAAGAATTGCAGGCAGCTGGTGTTAGTTAAGGAGGCATTAGCCCACTGCTCCACCAATGGTTCTTAGCCGTTGTTTTACCCTGTTCTTCCGCAAGACCCTGAGAAAGTGAAGTCCCTGTTGGGCCTTTCTGACCACCTGGGTTGTATTAACTTTCCAGGTAAGATCTTCACAGAAGTAGACTCCCAGAAATTTAAAGGAGGAAACTCTCTCCACACAGACCCCCAGATGTAAAGTGGGGCAGGTTCCTCCTTTTTCCTCCGGAAGTCTAGCACCATCTCTTTCGTCTTGCTGATGTTCAGGTGCAAATTGTTGCTGCAACACCATATGGATAGTTTTTGTACCTCCCCCTGTATGCTGTCTCATCCCCACCTGTAATAAGACCCACTATAGTAGTATCATCTGCGAACTTAATTATCGCAGTAGATGGGTCGGATGATACACAATCATATGTGTACAATGAGTACAGGTAGGAGCTAAGCATGCAGCGCTGTGGCGAGCCGGTGCAGGGGGGTGGATAAAGCAGAACCGACCCTCACTGTTTGTAACTGATCCCTGAGAAGTCTTGAATCCAATCGCAGATGGAGGGGGAAAATTTCAAGTCAGTCAGCTTTTCAATGAGAGTGCTCGGCAAAATGCACTCTGGTCCCCTTTTGGTTGAGGGGGAGACTTATTATGAAATTAAACAAATCCTTGACTCTAGATTATACAAGGGGAGATTACAATCCTTAGTACAATGGAAGGGATATCTTTTTTCAGAGGCAACTCAGGCGAAAATACAGATGTCAAGGCAGATCAGTTGATAAAAACTTTTTACGATAAGCATCCTCAGAAACCTCGTGGCGATTCCTAACTTCTCTGTTTATTTCTTTACAGGATCTGTTTTCTCTTTGGGGGACTCCAACTGTCAATTCTGCAACGAACCTGAATAAAGCCATTTGGATCACTTTCAGTTGTCACCAGAATGGGAAGGGGGTGGTGGAATTTTTCTGCTAGCTTAAACAATTCTCTGTCCCATGGGAACCAAGGTCATTTCTGTTTGTTAGACTGGGAGGCTGAGCTTACTGTTGGAAAGCCCGCCAAACTGTTCTATTGGGAAATGTAATTGATTGTACAGTAATGAGTGGGAAGTTTAATTTTGTATACTGTATCTTTTTGGAGGGAACTTTAGTCTTGGTTTCACTTTTGACAGTGCCGATACTTTGTAGCCAATAAACATGTTCTTAAAGGAAACCTCAAGCCTCAGAGTTCTGTTTTAGCTGGTATCATCTATCGGAACCATGACAACAGTTTCTTCTCAGAAGCTCTCTAATGTTCTAATCTAGTACATCTAGTTATAATTTTTGATATTTGAGGTAGTAATCAATGTGGAAATATACTCGCTTTTTCCACATGAAAAATTGCATTTATGTTTATTTCAAGTACATAATAGACAAGTAAAATGTAAATGGTATGTTATTTATCTTCTTTATCAATGAATAAAAGATCAAATGCCTTTATGTTGAAATATTTTTAAACTATCAAATTTTTCAATGGAGTGTACTGTAAATATATTCTACCTCATAAATATATTTTCTATTTCAGTGTTATACTTTTATCTTAGAAGTTGCATCCAATGTCACTGTTATCTTTATAAATGCAGAATTATATCATCATGGAACAGATTCTTTTTCCCTGTTCCAGCCCATCCAACTTACCCATCAAATCTGCTGAGAGGAGAAACTAATCTCTAAAGGAGATTTGATACATGGCGGGAAAGAGAGTATGAAGGAAGTTCTATGGTACAGGTTGGAGTTTGCCACACACAATGAAATCTAAAATTGCCCAAACAATTTAGCAGGTGAATATTTAAATACACACAATCTGAGTCCCAGCTACATACATCTGTAAAAAAGTCATATTGCCACACCGATCTCCGAGACAAGTTTTCTTAAATACTTAGCTTTCATTAGCCCTTGCTAACAGCGTCAGAGTGTAAGCTAGCATTGGGAAGACTTTGTTTTATAGCTCTTTAAGTGTGGGTGGTTTGGCCACTGAGTGCGTAATCGATCCTTTAATCTGCCACTCGCGTATGATTGAGTGTTCAGCTGTGCTGGCTGATATCCACTTCGTTCTATTTCCTGCCACCTGCCCCGCCAGCTGGGCTCACTCATGTGACATCAGGCTGCCTGATGTCATTGCGTGGTCACTCCCTTCCCTGCCGTAGTCCGATATGCCACGAATTCCTTACTCACCCAGCTCAGAAGACCTCCTCCAGCTATTGAACTTCTGTCTCAGGACATATTTTACATTTGATGGTAACAAGTATGAGCAAATAAAGGATACACCCATGGGGTCTCTGATCTCAGGGATTACTGAAGTGGTCTTACAGAAATTAGAATGTAAGGCGAAGAAGGATTATAAACCTAAATTCTGGACACAATATGTCGATGACACTTTTGTCATCATCAGACATCAGGACAAGGCTGGATTTATGGAAACACTTAATTCTATCTATCCAGACATCCAGTTCACAGCAGAAGAGGAGACCAACTATGCCCAAATATTGTGTACAAAATTTAGAAGTTCAATAGCTGGAGGAGGTCTTCTGAGCTGGGTGAATAAGGATTTCGTGGCATATCGGACTACGGCAGGGAGGGGAGCGACCACGCGATGACATCAGGCAGCCTGATGTCACATGATGAATGAGCCCAGCTGGCGGGGCAGGTGGCAGGAAATAGAACGAAGTGGAAATCAGCCAGCACAGCTGAACACTTAATCATACATGAGTGGCAGATTAAAGGACCGATTACGCACTCAATGGCCAAACCACCCACACTTAAAGAGCTATAAAACAAAGTCTTCCCAATGCTAGCTTACACCCTGACGCTGTTAGCAGGGGCTAACGAAAGCTAAGTATTTAAGAAAACTTTTGTCCCGGAGATCGGTGTGGCAATATGCCCTTTTTTATACACACGCACGCACGCACGCACACACACAAACACAAATTACCTGGGTTTATGATTAGGAGAAAGAAATGGAGTTTATTTGGGTCAGGAAAGTTCACTTGACATGTACCTGAAAATAAATATAAAAATCTGAAATAATTGACAATTTGTAATGTTTATGACCAGGTTAAGGAAAGAAAATATAGAAACAAAACATGAAGATTGTAAGCAATAAAATGGCTAATGACCATTAAATGTAACATTTTAAAGCCCTATGCAAATAAAAAATGTTCATCTCTTGCAATAATTCTCAAACTCAATCACACTTTTCCATAGCAAGCCTTCAAGATAAAATGCTCAACCAGAAAGAGATCATCACTGAGGTTTCTATACACTGCATCCAACTGAGTATACTAAGGGATTCCAAAAAAAAATCCTCCAAGCGCTTTATGCTTTTATAAAGTTATTAACAGAATTTTGGTCCCAAATATAGTAATACAGATCGACTTTGACTTAAAAACATTCATTTAGCAATAGTGCAAAGTTACAACAGCACTGAAAAAAGTGACTTACGACCATCACAGCAGCCCCGTGGCCACATGATCAAAATTTGGGCATTTGGCAACCGGCATGACAATTGCAGAATCCTTGGGTTATGCGATTGCCATTTCTGACCTTGCCAGCCAGCTCCAGAGAAAGACAATGGAGAGAAGCTGGCTGTGCTATTCACTTAACAATTGTAGCAATTTGCTTAAAAACCATGAAGAAAGGTTGTAAAATCAGGCACAAGTCACTTAACAACTGCCCTGCTTAGTAACAGAAATTCTGGTTCTAGTTGTGGTCATAAGATTACTACCTGTATTCACAGCACTGGTTTTCGGTCTGGTGAAATGTAAGCAATCCCCTTAATCACCTTTAGGAACTTGAGTATTTTTTTGTTTCCAAATTTACAAATGCCATGAACTGCTTTCATACTGTATATTACTTATGTGTGAACATACAGACATATTTCAAAGAGTAAAATATGCAACACATTCATGTTGCAAATTTCACATCCTGAAACATTAGGCATGATTAAAGCCAATCACTCATTTCAATAATATTTAATCACTTGTTTAAGCCTTTACAGTTAAAATTGAAATAATCAGAATGTAAAATGTTAAGCTTTTTTTTCAAGATACCTCAAGAAAGGAGGAAGATGAAAAAAAGCAGAACAATTTTCCCCCAAAAGACCTGAATTGTAATATCTACCTGGTAGCCTCCCTTAATTACAATTTACAAAAAAAATGACAATTCCAGAAGGGCTTATGTAAATATCCTTCAATTATCTTAAATGTGTGACATAAGGATGAAAAAATAGAATCTGAATACTCCTTATAAATATGCTAAAAACCATACTTACAAGGTAAATTTACTTCAAGTTCTGCAACTTCTATTAAAAATGAAATAAAAATGTTAGTCAATTTTATTTACCATGTTTATAGCTACATTATAACAAAATGTTTAATAACAAAAACCAATCAAACCTTTTTATAGCACAGCTACACAATATAAAATAATCCATTAAAGATTTAATTTAAAAACTAAACAAGACAAAATAATTGTTAATCGAACAGCAAATCAGTACAATAAGCCATAACAGCATTATACAAAAGAAATACTAACTAAAATAAAGCAGCAAATCATATAAGGTAAAATATAATTGTCACTGTTTACTTTTATATTTTACATGAGAGAGAACAGAATGTATTTCTATATATAGTTTATTTACTATTATATGCATATGGCTTTTATTATCAGAGTCCAAAGAAAATTCAGAAGAGAATAAAATTCTCACTTATCACAGCCTAAAAACAGGAGTAGAAATCAATTCATTCATAAATTATTTAGATAAGGGAGTAGAAGGGAAACTCATCAAATTTGTAGACAATATCAAGCTGGGGAGAATAGCCAACATTTTAATAGATAGACTCAAGATACAGAATGATCTCGACAAATTTGGATATGTACCCTATCCAACAAAATGAATGCCATTCAGTGGTGAAAAAAGTAAGATTGTACACAGGCAAGAAAAAACAAATGCACAAACAAATAGAAAAATGGTGCCTAGCTCAACAGCAGTGACTATAAGAGGGATCTAGATGTCCTAGTGGACAACTACCTAGGTAGGAGCCAGCAGTGTGCTGTGGCTGCCAAAAAAGCCAAAGCAGTCCTACTATCAGGACCTACTGTCAGAATCCATTTATATTCCATTCCTAACTCCCTATCTGTGCAAACCTAAATCTCACCCCCTTACTGGATTCTGCCATTCCCAAGGAGGGGAAGAAAAGATATTAATTGGCCATCCCTATCCATTAGATACAAGGTTGTTTATTCAGCCTGCCTGGGGACCATCATCAAAGACCAGGGAAAGAACCTTTGAACTGAGAAGAACAAAGAAAGGGGGGGAATTCTGGTTTATATCTCCGATTGGAATTTGAAGGGGAGGAAGCAAATGTTGTAAATGCATGGAAGTTCTCTTTTCCCACGAAGGGTTTTGACACATGAAACTTAACTGATCCTGGACTGACCAAATGGACTGAGGGGAGGGGTTTTTACTCGGAGAGATTTTAAAAGTATCAGTCTGTGACACAGTTTCCAGATCCTGTCTAGATTATCCACTGTCAATCATGTTTTAGTAAAAGTTCCCGTTTGGACAATCCTGTCTCCAAGAGTTCTTCTTTTCTAAAATGCGGATTGGGGTGGGTCCTGACATTAGACAGGATCTGCATTAAGAGTCAACCTGGAAGGAAAAATCTTACCAGGGGACTTTACAAAAAATGCAATGTCTAACGACGAGGCAAAGGACGAGGAAAGCCCCATGGAAAGAGAGTTTTCCCCCTGAACGAAACCCCACCAACGAGCTGAAGCATCATATTCCTCCGGGGAAGAGGTGGTGGAGCCGCACGACTGCAAACTGCAGTGGTCGATGGGTGTTGGAAGGAAAAGCGAGTGGGAAAATGCATCAAAGAAAGTGACTCTGAGGCAGGATGGCCACCAAACTGAATGGAGGCAAGAGATGGAGAGCTCCCTACACATCAGTGAAGAGGAGTGGATGCTAGAGAGAGATATTGACCTGATGAAGAACACCCTTAGCTCACTAAGAGAGGAGAAACCTGAATATCGCAGCCGCAGCAGTGCCTGGGGCCGCAATTGGAGAGACAGTGAGGGGGGATCCAGAACCTGCAACATCGGGGCCATCCGCTGGACTAGGAGCTACCGCCTCAGCAGCACACACACCCCAGAACCACAGACGGGGATCAGGATGAAGGGCAATACCGCATGCTGCACAGACAACGATCCATTCAAAGACTACCACCCCTGGAAGCAAAATTCAGGGGAGAGCCACCAAGCTTGCTTTTTTTCCTAACCCAAGTCCTCAGCTATATGGAAGAATACAGACGGGACATCCCCAGTGACAAAGCCCGCATCCGTATCGTGCCTTCCGCCTTAGACGGACCAGCTGCAGATTGGGCTGTGAACCTGCATGACTCTAACACCCCAGAACTCAACGATTTCAACCGATTCATGTCATCCTTGAGGAGGCAGTTTGAGGATCCTTTGCTGATCATAAGGCCCGGGAGAGAATTAAAACAGTGAGGCAGGGCAGACGGCCGGTGGCTGAATATACCCAAAAATTCCGAGCCATTGCCAGCAAGCTGAACTGGCCAGAAGACATCCTCCTTAGCCATTTCAAAAATGGGCTAAACTAAGACCTGTATGACGCTTGCCTGCCTCGAGGAGACCCACACCATTTCGATGACTGGTATGTGCTGGCAGAGGAGGGAGAGATAGAACTACTAAAGAGGCACCGCCGGGGAAAACTATGGGGCCGCCTGGCACCCGAGCAAATACGCAAGGTGGCAAAACCACCGTCCACGGCTAAGAAATCAACAGGCTGTTTCAAATGCGGGAGAGAGGGCCACTGTGTCACAGAATGCCGCTCAAAAGCCCCTCAGCACAAAACAGAGGCATTACCCTCCAGGAGACCAGGAAAGTCCCAGGACAACCCAAAAGAACCTGCCATGAGGGGGACAGAGGCTGTAGTCCCCTGCCAAGGACTGGGAGGGGATTCTGGCCTATACCGCAGGGGTGGTGGGCACCTCGGAAGACAGCTCGGAGGGAGAACCATTGGTAAGTGGATCCATTCCACCCATCCTTAAGACAGTGACTATATTAACTTCCTTCATGCCCGAAGCCATCAAAGTAAAAGGCCTAATAGACTCTGGCTGCACCCGCTGCCTCATCAGCCCAACGCTGGTGGGGAATTTTGACATTCCAGTGAGGAGACTAAAACAACCAATCTCCTTTGGCCAATTAGATGGGTCCATAGCAGGGGGGATCCCAGCTACCCTAGCCACCTTACCAATTCTCCTGTCCCTGGGGACTCATGAGGAAGACATAACATTTGTAGTGGTCCCAGGCATGGAATGCCCAATGATTTTAGGACTGGAATGGCTAAAGAAATGGAATCCCTGGGTAAATTGGAGGACAGCAGAACTCAACTTCCCAGAGGGGGAGCATAGGAATATAACACCCCAAAGCACTCCCCAACCCAAAGAGAGGAGACAGCATCAGGGGGGGAAGAGAAGGGGTTACCAGAAATACTGGAAGAATACAGGGACGTTGCTGAAATTTTCAGTGAGGAACAGGCAAAGCCGGGGCAAAACTCCCAAAGCCCAGGATGTATGACATGAGCCAAAAAGAAACAGTGGAGATAGAAAGATTCATAAATAAAAACTTAGAAAGGGGATTTATTGAGCCTGCCAAACCCAAAGTGTCTGCCCCGGTTCTGTTCAGGGAGAAAACGGCTCGCTTCGTTTGTGCATTGATTACCGCTCCATTAACACAATTAGTGAATGTAATCTGTATCCCCTACCCCTAATGAAGGATATGCTATCCTACCTATCAAAAGGAAGGATTTTTACCAAACTAGACCTGAGAGAAGCATACTACCGCATTAGGATTAAGGAAGGAGATGAATGGAAGACTGCGTTCAATTGCCCAATGGGTTGCTACTAGTTCAAAGTCCTGCCATTTGGACTGCAAGGGCCCCCCGCAGTTTTTATGCAACTTATTAATGAAGTACTAAAAGAGCACCTATATAAGGGGGTCCTGGTTTACCTAGATGATATCCTTATCTTCACTGAGACCAAAGAGGAACATATTAACCTAGTCAGAGCAGTTCTGAAAAAGTTGCGGGCCGCCCACCTATATGCTAAACTATCGAAATATGAATTCCACCAGGAAAGAATAGACTACCTGGGGTATCACATATCCCCAAAGAGCATCGAAATGGACCCTGGAAAAGTCAGGGCAGTATTAGAATGGGCACCCTCCCGCACATGGAAGCAATTGCAAAGTTTCCTGCGGTTTGCAAACTTCTACCGCCAATTCATCCCTTCTTTTGCCCAAATAGCCCTGCCCCTCACAAACATGTTGAAAATGAAGGGGGGGGGTCCCCAGTGAAACCCAGCCAGGCTATGAAGTGGACAATGGAATGTCAAGCAGCATTTGAGAGGCTAAAGAGACTTTTTACTGCCAAACCTGTCCTGAGACACCCAGATCCCGATAAACCTTTTGTAATACAGGCAGACGCAAGTGATGTGGCAGTGGGAGCTGTATTATTACAAGAAAATGACTAGGGGGCGTTGCAACCATGTGCATATACATGAAGGAAACTCACGGAGACAGAACGTTGGCCCGTGTGGGAAAAGGAGGCGTACTCTATGCGGTGATCATTACTTACATGGCGCCAGTTCCTTGAAGGAAATAAAATCCCCTTCCAGGTCTGGACAGACTAGAAAAATTTGGAAGCACTAAAAACACCAAGGAAACTCACTCCTAAGCAAGCCTGCTGGTCCCAACACTTTCACCAATTCCATTTCACTCTCAAACACTTACCGGGGGGGAATAATTTTTTGGCAGATGCATTATCTCGCATGCCCCAATATAACAGCACACGGGCCACTGACTCTAAACCACTCATGCCCAAACAACTGGCAGCACCAGTCACCACCAGGACCCAAGCTAAAATAAAGCCACGGGTAGATAGCCAAACCGGAATAGAATTCCGAAAGTCCTTGGAAACAGATGAATGGTTCCATAAAAATAGACATGTGTGCACAATTAAAGATGGACTACCCTGGGTGGGTGAGAAGTTATACATACCTGCCACCCAGAGGATCAATTTCATGCAGCTCTGCCATGATACAAAATCAGCAGGACATTTCGGGTTTGTAAAAATCCTACACTTAACTAAAAAGCAATTCTCGTGGCCATCCATGAAAAAGGACATAGAAAGCTATGTGGGCAGCTGCCAAATTTGTGCAACAGCTAAGAGGCTGCAAGGGAAATTGCCAGGACTGTTACAACTGGTGGCAAACCCCTCAGCCCCATGGAAAGAAATAGCCATAGATTGTATAGTGGAATTACCAGAAAGCAACGGGAACACTCTAGTCTGGACGGTCACAGACTTGTTTTCCAAACAAGTGCACTTCATTCCTTGCCAAAAAATCCCCACTGCAAAAGCCTTAGTGAAACTTTTCATGTAGCATATTTACAGATTGCAAGGGGCAACACAACGCAAATATCTGATAGGGCGGTGCAATTTACGTCAGCATTTTAGAAAGAATTTTTATCCCTTTTAGGAACCACCCAAGGACTGTCATCCAGTCATCATCCTCAAACGGATGGCTCTGCTGAACGTTTGAACTCAGTACTTGAGCAATATTTAAGATGCTTTATTAATTTCCAGCAAACAAATTGGATGGACCTACTACGTTTCGCAGAAGTGGCATCTAATAATGCAGTACACTCCAACACAGATTACACACCTTTTTAAATAGCTCCTGGGCAAAGTTTCAACCCCATGCCAGAACTAACCCCAAATGAACCAGTAATCCCAGCACTGAAGGAATGGATTGCATAATTATAAAACACCTGGCCAATCGTTAGGAAAGCTTTAGACAAAGCTAGACCAGCATACAAGACACAGGCAGACAAAGAGTCAATCCCAAACCATTCAGGGTGGGAGAGAAGGTATATTTATCCACAAAATACCTTAAATCACTACAACCCTGTAAAAAACTCAGACCAAAATATATTGAACCTTTTCCAATTAAAAGAATCATAAACCCAGTAACAGTAGAATTAGGACTACCCAAAAATCTTAGACAGATACACCCAATTTTTCACTGCAGTTTACTAAACAGAGAACAACAAGTCACCCCTACGAACAAAAACCCCACCACCACCACCTCCCATCATGGTGGAAGGAGAACAACACTTCGAGGTGAAGGAAATCCTAGATTCTAGGAAACACCATGGAGCAATTCAATATCTAGTAGCTTAGAAACATCTCCCCTCCTCAGAAAATGAGTGAGTCAATAAACATCACATTAAAGCACCCAAGTTGCTTAAGAAGTTTCATACAGAATATCCTAACAAACCAGGTTAACATTTATATTTTATTTCCTCTACAGGTGGACCTATCTTTCTTTTTAGGAGAGCAGATTGTCAGAATTCATTTATATTCCATTCCTAACTCCCTATCTGTGCAAACCTAAATCTCAACCCCTTACTGGATTCTGCCATTCCCAAAGAGGGGAAGAGAAGATCTTAATTAGCCATCAGCCTGCCTAGGGGCCATCATCAAAGACCAGAGAAAGAATCTTTCAACTGAGAAGAACAAACAAAGGGGGGGGGATTCTGGTTTGTATCTCCGATTGGAATTTGAAGGGGAGGAAGCAAATGTTGTAAATGCATGGAAGTTCTCTTTTCCCATGAAGGATTTTAACACTGACCAAATGGACTGAGGGGAGGGTTTTTTACTCGGGGACACTTTAAAAGTATCAATTTGTGACAGAGTTTCCAGATCCTGTCTAAATTATCCACTGTCAATCATGTTTTACTAAAAGTTCCTGTTTGGACAATCCTGTCTCCAAGAGTTCTTCTTTCCTAAGATGTGGACTGGGGTGGGTCCTGACACCTACTTCAAACCCACATCTTAAGAAAGCAGAACTCTCGGAGACAGTTTCTTCCAAGTAGGAACTTTTACTAAGAATAGTAGATAGATTGGCATAATAGACAGGATTTGAGCAATTCCCTTACAGATAGATATTTTTAAAGTGTCCCTAAACAAACCCCACCCCACAGTTCATCCGGGCAGTTCAGACCAGTGAATCTCTAGGTCCATTGTGGGAAAGGAAAAATAACATCAATCCGGTTCCATTTGCAGCATGAACATTCCACAGCTCTTCACATCTCCTTTGGAGAAAATAAACCAGATCCCGGAGATTTATATTTCTTCCCCTACTCCTTTACCTAGTTGCCTGGTAAGGGAGAAAAAGTTCAGAGAGATGCGTAGTATGGAAAGCAATTTATCACGTTGTAATGCATAGCAGACATGCAGGCAAATAAACAAAAGGTTACATTGTAGTTAATGAAGGAAGTGAAAGCAATAAAACCCACATTCCTATCCCCTCTTCCCCTTGGGAATATGGCAGAATCCAGGGGAAGATGAGATTTGGTTTTAGCTCAGAAGAGAAAGTTAGAAATGAAATATAAATGGATTCTGACACCTAGGTGCATCAACAGAGGGAGTGATAGTATCAAGATTACAAGAAATTACGGTATTGCTTTAGATCGCACTGGTAAGACCATACTGGAAATATGGTGTCCAGTTCCAGTCACCATGACACAAAAAAGATTCTAAGACCCTAGAAAGTGTGCAAAAATGATAAAGGGTCTGGAGACTAAATTCTATAATGCATAGTTGAGGGAGTTAGGTGTGTCTAGCCCAGGGGTCGGCAACCTGAAACAGTGAAAGAGCCACTTGAAATCAGTTCCCTCAAAAAAACAAGCCCGGGGAGCTTCAAAATGTGTTCGCGCATGCGCGCACGCACATGTACACAACAGGGGGCTTGATTGATGAGTAGAGCTGCCCTAAGGCGAGACATGCACCGGCCCTGCCCCCATCCAGCTCTGGTATGGATGGCTCTGCCATCCTGGCTTCTCCTCCCCTTGGAAAAGACTGCTCCGAGGCCGACAGGGAGAAGGAGCTGCTGCAGCAAATCTTCCGAGGCTGCTGCTCGGACTTGCCTATCTCAGGTTGCTACGGGATTTGAGGGTTTTTGTGGGATTTTTGCATGCAATTTACTTGGGGAGGGAGGAGGAGGAGGAAGGGCAGAGCAGTGAGGGGAATAGGGCAGAGAAAGAGAGAACAAAAAGCAGATGAGGAGGGCTCCTCCCTCCCTCTCCAAGGCAAGCTGCCCTCCTCTCCATCCTGCGCCCCCTCTTCCAAAGAGTTTGGCTGACAGTTTGTCAATCACCACTCTTCCTCCTCATCATCCCGCTCCCCATTCCGGCTTGAGCACACAGTTTGTGCCAGAAGAAGAAACGGCACTTCCCCCCCACCTGCTGTTTCTCTTCCTCTCTTCTGCTTTCATAGTTTGCCTGCTCAGCTTCTCTCCAGCCATCCAATCGCACAGCTCCTCCCTCCTACAAGCCTCGAGCTCGCCGGCCCTCTCTTTTTCCTACAATTCCCTCATCATCATAAAAAATAATGAAAGGCATGAGAGACGGCAGCAGCGTTTTCGTCAGAGGGGAGCCCA